>QLPA01006347.1:0-10289 GCA_003313945.1 Lactifluus pinguis | reverse complement strand
GTATTGCTGAACTAGAGAAATTCCCATCTTGTCTTGGATCTTTACTTTGACACTCGACAGTATCGGGTAACTCCACCTAAAGGACAACTTGAAGGACATTTCCGGAATCGCTCGTCCAATTTGCATGACTATCAGATAGGTCAACCACCAGCGAACCCCCAACTGGTGAAGAGCGAGGATGTACAGTACTTTGAGGTGTCAGGATGACAGTGCTGCGGCGTTGCGGTAGACTCTTTATGTAGTACCAAATCGGCTTGTGATCAAGACTCTAATATGTCCACGACTTCTAAATCAAGTTTCCTAGTCGCCCATGGCCCTGAGGGCACAGAGCGTTAAAGGTTTCCGATCAAAAGCTGCAATGCCTCGTATGGCTTCGGATGGAAGATTCTTGGTCGCACATAAAGAGTACGAATATGGGACGGGAGCGGATAGGAGAAATGTCAAAACCTTTGCATAGCGTCCGCTTCACGGTAGGATACCTTGACAGTGCATATGTGAGACAGATAAACAGACAGATCGACGACCGAAAATTCTTACATCTTCCCCGTTCTTTGTTCCCAATCAACATCAACCTCATAGCACGTACATACCCTTGCAGGGCTATTGCAGGTTCCCAGCCTAGGAGCGACACGCCATGGTTAGAGGATAAGTAGAAGAGCACATGTTTAAGCCGCCTAGTGACCTGGAGATTAATGAGCTGCAATCAGACAGAAGGCCAGTAGACAGTTAGGTTGTTATATCATTAACTTCCTGTGTGGTTCCCACACTTAGCATTTGTGTCGTCCGGACATGCTCTGGGTCTGTGTAGACCCATTCAGTGGAAACTTACTCGATATGGGGATATGGTCACGTGTTCGTGCTTTGCACCGTACGCATGGTATAATAAAGCTTCCAGATTCACCACTCATCATCCGAAGCGCAGAGGTTGTTGAGATTATATTGTGGGGGAGATTATTGTCTAACAGAAATAGATGGGGATGGAGAAGCCTCGCTCTAGATTTAGGCGATGAGGGCTGAACCAGGGGGTGCCCAAGCTGTTGGGCGATAGCAGCAGAAAGAGCGCCATAGACGGTCGCAAGTAGAGCCCTAAGCTGACAACAGCGCGGCAAGTAGGCAACAGCCCCGAAAACTTTGATTATGGCCACAAGTCGACTTGGAGCACGCGCCGATGCAAAGGCTGGCTGTGATCACAAACCCATGCGAGTGGCTGATAGTTTAGCATCGCGACACACTAGTATGGGATGATATACAACGAACCTTGCAAACCCCACGCAAATGAATATAAAACATCTGCTTTTTTTTTTTTCATCTTCGTTTCTTACCACCAACTTTCTTCCTTGTTGCCTTGCCACCTGCCCGTTCCGCCTTTTCCGTCCTCCGTTTGCGTTGATTGGCCTGGGTTGCCTTGCGCGCCGCCTTGGTCTCATACCGGACCTTCTTCACCGGAACAGTCTTCCTCTTGCCTGCCCGGGACTGAGCATCCTCCGTCTCCCGATCCTCCCGACTCACCTTCCCAGGCAGCGAGGAGCGCGTAGATGGTGGCTCCGGGAACTCGGGGGCTGTACCATGTATGAGCGTGCTCGGGTCAAAGTCCTCCACGATCGTGACGGTGGCGAACTGTTCCTCGTCTGAATACTCCGCTTCGCGTTCCAGACCGCTCCCACTCGCTTTGGATGGTGACGCGATGCCGCTCCATTCCTCGTCTGATTCGATAGCTGTTTTGTCATGCGCACACGCACCTCGTATGAGCTATCGGGGGATGCTAGAATATGGGTTGAATGACGCACTCTGCACGAAGCCGCCATATGCCTCTTCAACCTTTGCTGCGTTCTGGGCAGCCTGCTCTGCGAGCATGCGCCGTTGCTGTATTGCATACATGGGTCATTCAATTACGAGATTCAAATGTGCAGACAGTACGTACCTCTCGTCGTGCCTCTCGAAGATCTTGCTTCTCCCTCGCCTGGGCCTTCTTCTTGCCCTCTTCTTTTTTGGCCAACTTGCGTTTGTGAAAGCCTGTCAGGAATTCCCTGGAGTGGAGTGTCATACATTCTGGGTAGAGAGGGGTAATAAGGGATGTATGCATACCTACGGGCATCGTCATCAAAGACAACGGCCTTGATCTGTTCCCGCTTTTGACGCTTTTTTGCTTTGACGACTTTGTTTGAATGCGTCAACAGTTGGATGTTCGATGCCATCCCACGGCCCGGTATGCCGTTCTCTCGCTCGCTACTTCCCCAGCCACCTTTACAATCCTACCCCTGGGACCGCGCCTGTGTCATAGCCACATGTTGCGGAATATAAATGCAGACTTAAAAAAATGGTATTCACAGAATGGCTGTAACTAGTAAACAGAGTACTGTCACCACTCATCTAAAAAGGCTTTGGACTAAACGATTGGCTGACGTGGACAAGAGGACAAGCATATCAAGGTACACTGTGCTCCCCGCTTGAATGTTGTAATCAGAAAGCGTACGATCATCTTCGAGATGCTGGTGATTGAATATCAAACCCTGTTGGTCGGGCGGGATGCCTTCTTTGTCATGAATTTTCGCCTTCAAAGTGAAAACCGTGTCCGATGGCATTAGCTCGAGCTCGAACCTCTTTAAGAGGATCTGTATGAAAATTTGCATGCCAGTGCATTCGGGGGGAATAAGGTAAATGGTGGAATTCTCTCGGATTTTATAGTCCGAGAGTGTGTAGCGGCTATTGTCGAGTAAGTTGGACGCGAATCGTTGTTGATCTGCGGCAATACCCTCCTTTTCCTGGAGTTTGGCCTTTACGTTGTCAATCTTATCCGAAGGTTCAACGTCGAGCGGGATGGTCTTGCCATCCAGTGTCTTAACCAATACCCGCATACCACCGTAACGACGGAATACTGCATCACCCATTGTCAGGGACGATTCAGGAAGCCACAAGGACACCGCGTACCGAGATGGAGAGTAGACTCCTTCTGGATACTGTAATCAGAGAGGATCTTGCCATCCACGAGCTGCTTCCCGGCAAAGATGAGACGCTGATGAACAGGTTCAATTCCTCGCTTTTCTTGTATTTTCGCCTTCACACTATCGACCGTATCGGAAAGCTTCACGTCGAGGGTGAGGGTCTTTTCGGCATCAGCCTTCACAAATATCTGCACACCAACGGGGACACGTTTTGCTACAAAGGCAATGTTAGGGGATGCAGGTCATAGGGACGCTTGCCAAAGACGTGGCGCACCGAGCCAGAGGACGGACTCCTTCTGGATGCTGTAGTCCGAGAGGGTCTTGCCATTCTCAAGTTGCTTCCCGGCATAGTTGAGGTGTTGCTGATCTAAGGAAATTCCCATCTTGTCTTGGATTTTCACTTTGACACTCTCGACAGTATCGAGTAACTCCGCCTCCAGGGCAAGGATATTTCCGGAATCGCTCCTCACGAAGATTTGCATGACTACCAGATAAGTCAACCACCAATGAACCCCCCCGACCGGTGAAGAGCGAGGACGTACAGTACTTTGAAGTGTCAGAATGACAGGGTACAGAGAGTATTGCGGCGTTGCGGTAGGTTCTTTATAATATGCCCACGACTTCTAAATGAAGCTTCTATGAGTTTCCTAGTCGCCCATGACCCTGAGGGCGCAGAGAGATATTTGAAAGTTTCCGATCAAAAGCTGCAATGCTTCATATGGCTTCGGATGGAAGATTCTTAGCCCCACATGAAGGGTACGGATATGGGAGGTCACGGTGCCAGCGGCGACTGCGGATAAAATGCACGAGGCCCGGCATGGAACTGAGCGATGCTGTAGGGATCCTTTGGGTCGAGCGACTCGCATGAAATGCTATTGCAGGGGGGGCTTAGCGATGATCACGACATACTCTGAGCTTGTGTAGATCCACGCGGTCGGTGAGTTTTTGACGGAAGCTTGGACGAGACCTGACGATCACGTGCCCATGTCTAGCACCGCAACGACTTTACCATCGATGTAAGCATTCGGCACATCATGATGATAATGGCTTCAAAGTGGGGCCTCTCTATGAGTATGCGTATGCGTATGTGTATGAGTTTCACATAACCTGAGGGCGCAGAGATGCGAAGGTTTCCGATCAACGCCCCAATGTCTTCTGTTATGCGCGAGCAAGAAACTCTATAGAAGCGGACGCGGAGATGGGAAAGGGGTGGAGGCTGCGGATATATACGGTATATGTGACCCATCTGGATTGAGAGACTTGTAAAGGGGAAGCGCATGTAGGGCGGCTGTTACAAGGTTCATTTTTAGGAGTGACGTACGATGTTGGAGGATAAGTACTCACCTAGTAGCTTGAAGCTTGATGAGTCGCAGGCAGACCAAGCCCGGACAGCTAGGTTGTTAGGTCATTGATAATGTTGTCTTGGAGCTCCTGATTGTCACCTAGACATGGCCTGAGCTCGTGTAGACCCACACGGAGCACAGAGTGGAAATCGACGACATCCCGTTCGACACTTTCACGTGTCCACGTTGCGTTGATCTTGCAAGCAACCTCATGCCAGTACTAAATCAACGTCCGTGTAAGCGTTCACCATATTGATATTCACGATACTACGAGCAAGCGTTACAACAGCTGGACTTGATGACTACAACTACCAACTCAGATACCTCCACGAAGACGAAGGACTAAAAGTGTATCAGAAAGAATCGAACATAGCAGGCAACAAATAAACATACCAAGGTGCAGGGTGCTCTCCTTTTGGATGTTGTAATCCGAGAGCGTACGACCATCTTCGAGCTGTTTTCCAGCGAAAATCAAGCGTTGTTGGTCGGGGGGAATGCCCTCTTTGTCTTGAATTTTTGCCTTGACGTTGTCGATCGTGTCTGATGACTCAACCTCCAACGTGATCGTCTTCCCAGTCAACGTCTTCACGAAAATCTGCATTCCACCACGTAAACGGAGGACAAGGTGAAGGGTGGACTCCTTCTGAATGTTGTAGTCTGACAGTGTGCGGCCGTCCTCGAGTTGCTTGCCAGCAAAAATGAGTCGCTGTTGATCCGGGGGAATACCCTCCTTATCCTGGATCTTGGCCTTCACATTATCAATCGTATCCGACGACTCAACCTCTAGCGTAATCGTCTTTCCGGTGAGAGTCTTCACGAATATCTGCATGCCCCCACGGAGGCGAAGGACGAGGTGAAGGGTAGACTCCTTCTGGATGTTATAATCTGAAAGAGTACGGCCATCCTCAAGCTGTTTACCGGCAAAGATAAGACGCTGCTGGTCCGGCGGGATACCCTCCTTGTCCTGGATCTTCGCCTTTACATTGTCGATCGTGTCGGAAGATTCAACCTCGAGCGTGATGGTCTTGCCTGTCAAAGTCTTGACAAAGATTTGCATACCACCGCGGAGACGAAGTACTATGTAATCGCAACGTCAAAAGGGACGCATTTCACAAAAGCTCTGCCGACACCGCGTACCAAGGTGAAGAGTGGACTCCTTCTGGATGTTATAGTCAGAAAGGGTCCTGCCATCCTCGAGCTGCTTTCCAGCGAAGATGAGGCGCTGCTGATCGGGGGGGATGCCCTCCTTGTCCTGAATCTTCGCCTTTACATTATCGATAGTGTCAGATGACTCCACCTCGAGGGTGATGGTCTTGCCAGTGAGGGTCTTCACAAAGATTTGCATGACTACTGGATACATCAGGAGTTAGTAATTAAACGACCGACAAAGATTGAGGACAAACTTGAGTTGATTGATGATGGTGGTTGGATGAAGAGTGCGGGTAACGTTGCCGCGCGCTGCGGTTGAGACCTTTATTATTCATCCTCATAGCACGTGACATCAGGGTCCAGAATTTGTAAGCCCCTTTGTTCAAGTTAGGCAGACTACTGGCAGAGTACAATAATCCACTGTACAAGTACTGTACTCTAGTTCCACGATTGGTGATCTTTGTCATTTTGTCGATGCCAGCCTTCCGAGAGACTTGCATTGAGAACCAAAAATGTACGTACCAAGACGTGTCAATTCCAATGTAGATGGTTCCACTCCCGCACGATCTATGTCCGTAGACAGTCCCGATCTCTTTATCCTGATACCCGAGAACAAGTTTTAAAACCATGCAGCCGGCCGCAACGAAATGAGACTCTTGAATGTTTTAGGTGCTGACAACGGATTTACCAGGGAGATTTTGTTGGCAAGCAACGTGATTGATGTCTTTGAAATATTCACGTAAATTGACCGAGGGTATGAAAGGACGCAGTGATTGACGTGCGCTAATATAAACATGTTGTGATGGTAAGAACAGCAGCGAGTCCGACAATGGACAGATTAAGGGATCACAGAACACCAGATCCGGTGGTGCTTCACCACGGCAGCCGTGACAGATGCGTGCAGATAGTCTGAGCGCCGGAATTAAGAACAGTTACCATACCCTTCAGCGTGAGCGGATGCTGGGAGGGCGTAAGTTTGCATCGCCATCTGGGATGCCACTGATGATGACCCTGTGACCGACGCCAGCTGGTACGCAACCCTCACCCAGCGCAGCTTCCAGGGCGATCTTTGCAGCAAACCCGGAACAGTGCATAGGCAGCACATAAGCCGGCGCGGGGATGAGATCCTCAGAGAGGAAGTCGACTGTGGGTCCTATCCGATCTGCCAGCTCGGGGCCGGCAAGGTGCAGCCCACCCACGATCTGTGCAGTGCAAGATGAGAGATGACTATTATAGGCTAAAATTTCAAAGAGGATAAGGCACACCAACGTACCATGTATATTGGCCTCGAGAACGTCTTGATGGCATCCTTGACAACGTTTACGATGCCTGCGTGCGAGCAACTGCTTATGAAGATATGCCTAAGCGCCGCTTCATCACGATCTAGGTCACTAACGCGCTGAAGATAACGAGACCCCTCCCGAGTACATCTACGGCAGCGTATCTCTCATCCATTATGTCCTAGGCCCTTCGTGTTTGTGAAACATGTTTACCGATTAGAAATGACAGAGCCCCGACGCACTGGCTCTTCAGACCAGCTCCCGGATGTGCCATCCTCGTTAGGCACAAAACGCACGCCACCGATCAAGCCAGCTTCGAAAGGAGTCACGCGAGGGATCTCGCCGCTCACCCAAACTGTATCGTCCGCAATGACATGTCCCTCGGCATGTTTTTCCACTGTGCCCCCATGCACCTCGATGTCCTCAAAGGTTGGGTCTCGAGGTAGCTGACAGATGATCTTGCCTGATGGTGGAGGTGCAATGCCACGGGCAGTAGGGCGATTAGGATGTACGTCGACAATGGCGCTTGCCAGCGCTCCCGATTCCTTACAACGGAGATCAAGGAAGGAGAGTAAGCCGCCGGTGTGGTCAGCATGCCAGTGGGAAATCACAACGCGCTCGATCGGGACAAGGGGTGTACCAAGCCCAGCTAGGTTGCGAGACAGCGACTTGGATTCTGGACCGGTGTCAAAGAGAGTGAAGCGAGGAGATGTGTTATCGGTCTCCCGAGTTTCCTGATGCCACTTACGTGAATAATTTCACGTTTCCGGGCGCTTCTAGCTGATTGGGAAGGAGATATAACTTACAATCAGAACGGAGAAACCATGTGCAGCTATGTGACCGAGTCAGCGCTAGATCGGGGACAAGAAAATGCCGTTCTGCTGACCACAACAGAAATTCTCGAGTGGAAGAACAGGCACGCCGGTGAGAGGGTCGAGTTCGGGTACCTTATGAGTGAGATGATGCCGCATCTCATGGGTGAAACCAGATGGTAGTTTTGACATCCTTGAAGGGTGAGTCGTTAGCGATAGGATGAAGATAGAGAAAAGAGGGACCATTCGATTGAATTGTCGACGAGAAAAGATATTGCTAGATAGTTGACGGCCTTGAGAGACATGATGATGACGTAGAGAGAGTAGCGGTACGTTTGACGCCCGGTCTCACGCACGCACGTTCACACACTCAAACTCACTAACGGTCTTTAGTGTCAACTGAGGGAGACGTCTAGCTTCGGAATCGGAAGTATAGAACAAGGACGAGGACCCCGATCAGACTTGGCTCTTCAATTACATCTCTGCCGAAATGCAAAATCTTGAATTACCTTTGGAATTGGTCTCTTTACCCCAGACTGCTCTCATATCCCATCGCAACTGGTATCAGACATTCATCCTCGATGCCATCAACAACACCGCCCGCCCACCTTCACAACGCAACCGCCGCTACTAATCCCTCCTACTATACCCCTGCCACATCTCACCCTGGCGCTGTCGCCACACACTCGACGGGGCGTCATCATCTCCATCAACTTGAACCTACAGCTATATACGATACGGCCCCCGACCCTCGGTACCAAGTTCATACCCCCACAGAACGCCCTTTTTCTCCTTCCAGTCTCGACTCCGCTCACCAGGAGTTTTTATCCCCACCATCTTTGATGAGTCGACACTCCACCTGGGCATATCCCAACTATGTACAGTGGCATTCTAGCAGTTCTCCTGCAGATGCACACACCACCGCCGTTGTCACTGCCTCTACACAACGCATTGCACATAAAGTGTGGCTGCTGGAGTGCAAGCACTGTCGAACTTTCTTGACTAATCGAGGCATGAAGGTGCGTTTAGGCTGCCAGTCTTGTTCTACCTCCCTCATGCGCAAGCGTCATTCTCCAGGCTGTCCTGCTGCTTCGTCCGCATGTTCCACTCTACTCCACAGATGCACTTCCTGTCAACTGTTCAGCCTATTCTGCAAAGCCAGATTCTTCTTCACTTCGACGGCCAGTTGAACAGCAACCCCGAACATGTGACTGTCTGACCCAAACTCTCTGTTGTCACGGTTGCGGAACGAGTGTAGGATATATGATTGTTATTCCGGTAAGATCTCCAGTTTCATTTGTCCCTGGTTTCATAATTATCTGGATGAAAATTCTAGTGCGCCCGATGCACATCTTCGAGCTTGGCCACGAATCGCGTGACAAATGGCCACCGCTTCGTGTTCCACTCGTCCGAGCTCATTGCTTCGGAGAGACACTATACACCAGGTGAGCGCGGGATTTTGCCCGCATATACCAAGTCGTCCCAAATTCTTCCTTCCCCTCCGCGGTCTTTCCTTCCTGATACACCGGACCTCCCCGCCACGCACACATCACCGATTGGCTCCCCCACATTGACTCCGCCATATATCACCATGCCCCAACTCGTATCTGATTCACCGTGCCCGGTGTCATCACGCCTCGTTTCAGATTCACACAAGCCAAGCTCCCAGCCACTCCGAGCGGGTGATACCCTGTACTGGCATCATCTCATTCAAAGCGGTGAGATTCCTGGTGTCACGGATGACTACCGTACTCGAGGGATTAGCTCGATTGCGTATGATCGGTAGCCTGTTGTGTATGAAACCAATTATTCCTATGATATCCTTTGGGACATTCATTCATATTCTCGTTTTTGTCACGTGTTGGACAGATATACCACATACCTTTGTACATACTGTATCATCCTCTCTCGCTTTCCTCTAATTTATTTTCATCGGTTTGCCCGTCTTGTCGGGTATGTCACACCCCCTACACGTGCATCAACTAGCACAGCCAAGCTGTCACGACTATGCACCACTGGCAGCCGTGCAGGCACAGCCGCACTGTCTTGTTGCGGTGAAAGCGCTCGCACGTTGGTGCTGACATGGACTTGTACCGCGAACCCTAAGTAGTTCTGGTTTTCAGCTTGTCCATCCCATTCTCTCAACTTCGACCATGATTGATAAATCCCAGGTATTTGGTGACGATGCCCCACCACCATACCAACATTCCCTTAAGGTTTCTTCCGACTCCAAACCTGGTCTCCGGCCCCCTGACACGTCCGACCCGACCTCAACTTCCCGGTCACACTCGCACTCGAAGCGTAATTCAAAGATCCGCGTAAAACCATCTGCGGCGTCGCGATGGTTCCCGACGTCCATTTTCGGCCTTTCAAAAACCGCCAAGGAGGTCCGCAGCACGACACAATCGGTACTCCGTGACCTCCTCTCGCAGGCTCGTCCCTCCGAGCTCGAATGGCTCTCCGTGCTCGGCAGCTGCGCCGAGGCTTGCAACGCGCAGGGCCTCGACTTTTCCACCATTCTGCAGGACCCGTTCATCGAGGGTTATTCCCCCATCTACTGGGCCATTCTTAAACGTCCTTCTACCTCGGCGGCGTCCGTCACGGTCAAGGCAGATCATGGAGCGACACGGCCGCAGGACCCAGACGCCCTCGTGCTCGCGATATTAGACGCCTGCGTCCCGCTGAATACTCAGAGCATCGCGGATGCACGTCTCGCGTGCATGACCGTATCAAACAATGCGTTGTTTGTGCGTCTCGGGCGAC
>QLPA01006335.1:0-11967 GCA_003313945.1 Lactifluus pinguis | reverse complement strand
TAGAAGCCAAGGGGAAGAAGATACAGAGTACATCACTTACGTTGAATAAAAATATCCGGCGCTTTGCTGCTTTGGGGGGAACCGCGACGATGATGAGAGTGCGACCCGTGACGCGGATGGACGTTTTCACTTCGAACGGTTTGGACACCGTCGTAATCGACATTTGTGATCGCACGCTCGCCATAGTGTTGGGATTGTTGAGATGCCATGATGTCGGAAGCATATTGGTGCTGCGGGTCACCGTGACCTCTGGAGGGCATCGGTGTATCAATATTGTGTGGCGGACGCATGGCGCTGTACTCACGTTGTATGAGGAACTGCTTCTTGGAAGCGACCATAGTCGATGCCTAAATTTGGTTCGCTGTCATGATGGACATGTAAGAGAAGTCCGAATAGAGATGGAAAGTATGATGCGTACAGTGACTGACCCGGAAAAAAAGATTCTGGCATTTCCGGGTCTGACCCTTCTTCGAATAAGACGGGGGGAGCCTCAGAGATAGGTACGGCTTTTATTATGGGGTCATCTTTCTTATTTTTGCGCCCGCCTGGAAGGAAACGACGCCAGCGGGATTTTGAGGACATGAACTGAGTGAGTAGATAAGAAAGTGAAAAGTGGGGGGACGTTGGCGGTGATAGTCGAGAGAGGAGACGAGGTCATCGCATTATCAAACAAGAAGTGCTTATAATAACGGCACGTGCCACATTGCTTCTCACCCAGCCATGGTCGAGCTTGACACGGATTCTGACTCGAGTCACCCAGAAATAATCTCACTCTCTTCTTCTGCTTCTGTCGCTAGGGAACACCATCGTGCGCAAAGAACATTCCACGCTGCCGAGAAACGAAAGGCGAAAGAGAAGAACAGGCAGCGTGACGAACGTTTCAAGGCACAAGCCGCCGATACACGACAGCGCACCACTGTTACAAGGGAGATTCATCAAGTGAGAGATCACAAGATGGAGCCGGATAATATCCCAAGCGTGGACCAGAGGATGACAGGTGACGCCGAAGAAGATATGGAAGGAGATGCTAGTGGAAGCGAGACCGGGGAGGAGTGGGGTGGGATCAACATTGAAAATGAAGACAAGTCCCCAATCGTGGTAGAAGAGTTCGAAGATGTGGAAATGTTGAAAGGTGAAGAAAGTGGGAAAAAGACTCGGAACGAGGATTTCGACTTGGGTAGGGCAGAAGGTGGTGGTGACGACCAGAATGCGTTGCAGTCAATATCGAGCAAATACCTCCCCGATCACATCTTTCTCACTGCCTTGTCGAAACCGAAAGCAAGAAACGATGTGCGACCGTCTCGAGCAACGCCTAAAACACGACCCGCAAGGAAACGGCAGGGCGTACACGCACGCGCCAAAGACGTGGCTGTTGGGTGGGTGCCAATCTCTCACCCGAACGCGGTTTTTCTCTTCTTTTGTATTCTATGAATCTGACCCCCTCCTTAGCACACGTACAGTCCGCACCCTATCATCATCTCCGGTAACGGCACTTGCCCCTCTGCCGAGAACAACCTTACCACCAGCACGTGTCAAGAAATTCTTCGCGAATGCGTTGGCACTTCACGGCGCAAGCAAAAGGGCTTCAAATCATTCCCCTCGATGGGAGCGACGACCACGTACGTTAAATATCTCCTGCATCTTGTCATCGCTGAATAGCCCCTTCCCGCCATAGCTCACCTTGGTGTAATGAAACGTACGACAGGTGCACCTACCACGGGATTTGCGCGCGGGCCGACGTTGAGTTGAAACTCTTTTTGTGCATCAAAGATCTCAAGCCATCGTCTTGTATACGGGCACAAAGACGACGGCAATTGCAGCCTAGAGTTACGGGCTAGACGAGGACCACTTCGAGCCACGCAAATGAATTTGTCATTTTCAGCGGATATTTTAAATGGATGAAGACATTGACTATCTGACCGATAACTGGGAAGCAGTCGTTGTCGTAAATCGTGAGCACAAAATCGTCATGAATGTAAGCGTAAACGGCATCAGGAGTACATCGTAAGATTAGCTATCGTGAGGAGGAACAGATTACCAGCTTCTCATCAAGGTCAGAGAGTTAATCCCACACTGAGTTAAGGTCAGAACGGGGATAAGTCCAAAAGCATGAATCAGTATATGCGAAGCAACGCATAAGACCAACGCAGGGCACCACCAATGTGGTGGTCTTAGTTGGCATTAAGCCCCAACGGGGGCGATCGCACGCGATGCGGGGCGACCACGGGGTCGAGGGCGATGAAGGCGCAGGTTTTCACTAGGGCTGTATCCCGTAAGTAAATAGACAGTTCCCGTGGCCATGATACGTACGCAGTCATTATCCCCGAGGACTCCTTATTTTCCTTGCCAACACCACGCTTAGACCACCCATCCGTATTGCGTCGAGCATTGGAGCCAAAGCGTGACTGGATGGGTAAAGCTTTGGCACTGTTTCCGGGCGCCAGAAGAGACATCTCTGAAGCTGCTACGGTGTTGAAGTTGACGGCGCGTTGCCGTAGAACTTGAGCTGTAGATCCTAGTGCCAGTTCTGCTGAAGTTACCGGCTCTGGTCCTGATAATGGGAAAGCAGGCACAGACACATTCGGGTGGGCTGCCGACGGAGATAGAGAAATTCTAACAGCTCGTTGAGGCTGTGGGTAAGGCGATGCCCGGGAGCTGGTCCGTGAACGGATGCGGCGCAGCTCAGCAGAGATCGGACCAAAGGTTTGTTGAGAATGTTCAAGTAAAGCACGCATGCCAGCGCGATGGGCGGGCGGTTTGAAAGCTACGAATTACCTTAGCAGAAAGTCGCCCCTGATCCTCGAGATACGTACACTGTGCTGCGTAGATAGAAAATGGTGTATCCACCCACAGTTGTTTGCTTTCTTCTACAGCGACATCTGCTTCGTCTTTGAGGGAGAAATACTTGCGTAATGCTGCAACACCGCGCTCGTCCCATTCGATAGCAGATGCGTCATCAGGATCGACAATGACGATGTTGTCATCAATCACAGGAGAGAGCGGTGCCTTTACAAAATCCGGGAAACGATCGACAATCGGTGTGTTGTTCTCCTCCTCAATGGTTTCATAAACAGATGAGCGTGAAATCGATAAGCGGCGGTGATGACCATGGCCTTTTGAACGGATCCGGGTCCTCGACTGGACGATTAATGGATACGACATATTTGTCAACGAAAGGTTGACACGTGACAGGTCTATGCTGGAGATAGACTCGCTGGCTACTGAGGAAGTCTCGGTAGACGATGACAGAGCAGGGGTGTCCACTCCCGAACTAATTGACGAGTGTGTACCCGATCTCGAGCGCGATACTGGTATAGGTCGGGAGAAAACGGGTTCTGCCAGGACTAAAAAGCCGATGAGAATGATTTGTTGAAAATAGGGCAAAATTTCACCCACATGACGTGTCCACGCCATCGGCGCAGAGGCAGTGTTCTTCCAAACTATCGCGAGAGAGGAGGCCTTGTCGGGCGAACGTCATGCGTTCTTCGCCTAGACCCCTAGGCGATCTCTCGTCCAGTTGAACTATATCAGGAGACTCGCCCGCCCCCTCGGACGGTTGAATATTTTTGTGCCGTTGATTCTGTACGCGAGTGGCTCTTCTCTTCCCTACGCGTATAAAAATTGGGGAGCCTTCTACGAAGGAACCCACGGACCGTCGGTGGACACGACCGCCCCCAAGCATCTATGAAACACTTGGCATGCGCAAAGTTAGAAATATGAGGAAACAAACTCACGGTAATCATAGTATCGTCCTCACGCTTTGGATCAAAAGAGTCACTTTCTGCACTGAGGAAAGAAAATGGCCGGGTGTCGTTCACATTGAATTGGTCCAGGGGTGAGTGAGACATCTGGGACCAGTCTCGACCGAACACGGATTCGGAGGTGAGCTTGTGGCTGCTCTTACTCTGGTCCATGATCGAGTCCCTCGAGGATTCATCATCCAGGATCGAATCAAACGAGTCTTGGCGTCTCATGTGCGTAAATGTCACACTTTCCGGCGGGGAAGCTGCAATTGACGTCAGCGGAAGGCAGTAGTCATGCTTAGAATCAAGCATTTTATCTCCCAGGGTGGGGCGGGGTACGCGCACAGACATATCGCTCATTACCGAATCAGCCGACATTTCTCGCCGGTGACTAGGGGCCCAGGATGAGCGGTTCCCGCCAGCAAAGCCGTATGGCGCGCAAGGTTGAGCGCCCGAACCGATACTGGAAACCGAGTCGATCCTTCGATGAACACCGAAGCTACGATTATAGATGCTGACAGGAGGTGCCAAAGAAGCTATTGACATGAGGGAATCTGGGCGAAAATGGTTTTTGAGCGGCCGGGGAACAAGTGAAACCCCAGGCGGCCGGAAGTAGAAACTGGACGAGTCACTGTCAACCCGCTTGCGACGAGGTTGGTGACGAATGAATGAGAACGTGTCATCTATTGATGTAGACATCGTCATGAACCCAGACGCATCACCAGAAGTGGGCCGACCATAGTCGAAGGGGTCCTTGACGCCAGGGTTAATGACGATGCCATAGGAAGAAACTGAAGCGATGCTGATCATAGAATCCCGTTGCTGCTGATTGCATCGATTGTTGAATGATGAAGGTGGATAAAAAGGTGGCCGACTTTCAGCGAACTCAAATCCGCGCCGTATTTCGTCGAACGACTCAAAACCCTTGAAGCTAGTTTGGGAAGATGCACGAGAACGCGAGCTATTTGTGTCGCCCCGTGGGTCAACATACACCAGGTGATCTGAGATCGAATCAACTCGACCACGGGAGGATGAATATGACGGGGGAGCACTCAAAGCCTGAGACGCATATTGAGTGGGATTATCTTCTTGTAACGAAGTCATGGAAAGCGAGCGAGCATGGGAGGGAGAAGGGATAATGTCGGAAAGCGTCAAATGTGATCGTTCTGTAGATTTGGCAGACGGGGTCCCGCCAAACTTGAAGTTGAGGTCTAGCCGGCCATAGGATGGCTTAGGTGACGCAGACGATTTCTGGGCTCGATTGCGTGAAGAATCGCGTGATGAAGTCGCACCCCCCCGCTTCTCGGGTACTATGATTTCTGGACTAGGTAGAAGGGGGGGTACAGAAGCCACTGCGTGGGGATCATTGGTGGACTCATTTGAACCGGAGCACCCAGACGCAAGAAACGAGATGGGTGGAACGGGTGGAACATCCTCTTCCTTCCGCCCAAATTGACCGAATCCATCTAAATCGTACTTCGCGGGTGTACGAAAGGCGCCCTCGAGCTGCTCAACAAAGCTACGGCGGTGAGTCGCAGATGATTCACTCAGTTTCTTGAGCTCGCCAGTGAAATCAAACGATCTCTTTGTGTCACTTTCACCAAGTGAGGATGAATCGCTTCCATCGCGGTCTTCTAGCTGCCCCCCTTCCATCCAAGGCACTGGCCTACTAGGAAAGACGATCGACCCCTGCGGTACTACTGGCGTAGGCAAGGGACCCTGTGGAGGGAGACCAGGTGAAGGCGGTTTATGTGTGGGGAGGGATGAACGAGTGTCTTCGAAGTCGTCAAGACGCTTTGCACCTCGCCCTATGAGGATGGCTTGGAGCTCATTGGGAATGTCAGAGTCCGGGTCATCAGGATCCATTGACTGCCCAAGGTTTCGTGGGCTCATGGAACCGCCGAGTGTACCAGCCAGCCCTAGATCTTTCCGTGCCTCGTTAGACATTGGCAACCCAACAAAGTCAGGCCTAAGGCTCAATTCACTTCCTTTAACACGTAACGAAAGTGTGGACATCATCTTGCGGAAAGTCCTACTAAGAGGGTGTTGCATTCGTGTGTCGCTGGTGTTGGTAGATGGCGTTGATGACACCGAGGGGGTAACCGTGGTAGCTTTATTGGTCTTCACCGGCAGGGGACAGGGGGACACCACAGAAGGTTCGGCAAGGCGTTCGCACACTGATGACGCAATTATAGCATCGGGAGGTGAGCCTGATGAAACTTGTAGAGACTTTGGTGGTGAAACTGGCCAAGGTGCAATTTGCTGGCCGTAGCGTTGAGTATTAAGGGCTACCTCCTTCTGGGACGGCAGATCAGGTATATGAGACATCTGAGACGCTGTGTCCGGACGTATGTTTGGCAAGTCCTTTCTCTCCGGACTGCCTCTCAGACGAGGGGTGCAAGCAGGAGTGTTGGGTGTCGCCTCGAGGTCAAGGCGACTGATGAGTGACGCTAGTTCATTTGTGGCTGCGTCCAAAGCGGAGAGGACACCTATCACGCGAACATGTCAAACTTGGTACTTTTACATACGAAACATTTGCAACTCACTGTCCGTATCGTCCTGTATGTTCCTCAGTCGTTCCTTCTCAATCATTTGATCGGATGCCGGCCGAGCTCTTGTGTGTCTACGTGGAGTCACTATCTGCTCACTCCCTGGGACGGAATGTGGAGCAGCTGAGGTTCCCTTGACTGTGGGGATAGCCGACGACTCGGAAGTTGACTTTGATTTTTCAAGAGCACGCTCTCGAAGTACGATCGTGGATGTGTTCCCTGACGTGAGGCCGTGTCCAGTGTCCACAAAATCGCACTGTGTCTCGTCTCTTCTCTCCGCTACGCGTTCCCGACGACGGACTCCTTTAACAGTCCCTAGACAATCCTCCATCCACTTGACGGGAGCAGAACCAGAGGACGAGACACGCGATTTCGAGGAGTTCGGTCTAAGGGAGGATGCGGACACGGTCGATGAGAAGTGGCTACGGCCATCACGAGAGAGGCTATTAGCAGAACTTGCAGTGCCCTGGTTGAATAACCCTGCAGATGAGCTACGCACAGAGCCGAAGCGGAGAGCTGAGGGGAGACCAAGGCCAAGGACACTATGTTTACGTGCCGTGGAAGCCTGGGTAAGGGTGATATTGTGACTGGCGATTACACCTGTATCCGAGCTACCGACAGAGAGCCGTGAAACCATCTGGTCTTTGCCAGACTCAGATATTCGCATTGCCTTTTTCTTCGTCTTCTTCGTTTCTGGAGGTTCCTCCTTCTTATCGATTAGCTCAGGCGGCATGGTTTCTTTCTCAGCGGGTTTTCCGTTTGCCCAATTAGCGAGTCGAGCCATCGAGCGCATGGAACGCATTGCACGTATGGCTATGGAACCGGTCGTGGAATTCGAAGGCACGGAGAGAGGAGGTTCGCGGGCATCCTCTGGAAGAGGAGAGGAAGAGATTGAGACATGGGAAGCATCCTTGAGAAGGTTGGGGTCTTGGAAAGGCAGTTCTGAAGGCGAAGCCGGCCTTGCCTGTACTGCCCCTTCCATATATTTGGGGGTGGCTTTGAGAGCCACAGATGAGCCCAAAGAATTAAACCGAGCTCGGAAGGCCACAGCTTCGGTGGGAGATTCGGAAGCTAAACAAAAGTCGAATGTAAAGACTCAATCCCCATTGATGATGGAATCACCTACGGCCGTGTGGTACATTCTCTTTTTCGGGTATCCTCCTATCTTTTGTGTCCTTTCGCCCTCTGCCAATGCTCCACCATCTCTCTTTGTCATCGTTCTTCTGTCTGACTGTCTGGACCGAGTTTTTAGGGAGAGCGGTATTGGTCACTTCGCCCAAAGTTCCCCACTTTAACCCGCTTAGAGCGGCACGACTTTTCTTCTTCTTGACCATAAGCGGCTCGTTGACT
Organism: Lactifluus pinguis; assembly: GCA_003313945.1. NCBI lineage: Eukaryota > Fungi > Basidiomycota > Agaricomycetes > Russulales > Russulaceae > Lactifluus > Lactifluus pinguis. Next base: position 4,325 of record QLPA01006335.1, on the reverse strand, counting down.
TCCGATTGGGTTGTTGGGTCGACATAGATTTCAAAGCCACCGTTGCCAATGGAGCTCCCCCCTGCACGGCGTACGACATCGGAGAGGTTATTCTTCTCCTCCGTTTTGCTACTTTTCCTTGTGACAAGAAGTCCTAATTTAGACTTTTTCGGAACAAGACGCTTCCTGGGTGCTTGCGTATCACGCTTCGGAGCGAGAGGCGTCGGAGGAGAAACGGAAACAAACGGTGAGGAGGCAATAAAATTATCAGTACAAGGGTCTCCAAAGACCCGTGCTGAGCCGGCGGCAGAAGGAGCTGCAGAAATCAAGCGGATCGTAGAAACAGAGACCGGTCGGGATGGTGTTTCGGGTGGTGAAGGGGAGGGAATTCGTGGGTGATGCGGTAATTGTGTGCATGGTCGTCGTAATGGTAGGGTATTGTCCATGTCGTGGATTGCTGATGTTGGATGTTGATTGCGTACAAACGTGATTGAAGGCGTGAAATACGGTTAATAAAGCAGAGATGAGGAAAATATGTGAACGTGAGATTCAGAGCACAGCTGAGACAGAAAATGGGAATCCAAGAAAGAAGAAGTGTTGCACTTGAAAGTGAGTGAGATGCAAGAAGAAACGCGTTGGCTGATGGGGTGGGACAAATGTGAATATTAATCGAGGGACGTGATCAACCTAGCCTGTTCATTCGTTGGCTAGTTATTTGCTACGCCGCAGAGCAGCGGGGGTCAGTAGCAAAACAAAAACCAAAAAGAGAGGAGAATAAAGAGCGAACGAACGAACAATTCCAACTTGCCTAAACTAGCCATGGTCATATCAATATGTGCATACAACACGCTAATCACGTGGTCGCGAACGAGTTCTGCTCCAAATCGGGTTAAATCGGTATAATTCGGACCGACCCGACACCATTATCCAACCTGCTCTCGCTCGCTTAGATCATGCGTTCCTTTAAATATACAAGCTCCGTAAAGCTCAGTCCCATCACCAACATATAAGACCGGATGGACCCATCCATCATCCATTCGAGAACGCCTTCGTTTTCTGGCTCTCTGTCACGATAGTTCCACCAGTTTCCGCTGACAGTGCTGGATCCCACACCTCCAATGTCCACCCCGTGAGTATGAGTACAGGTCCTGTGCCCAGCGTCTCATATCCCACCAATTTTTTTTTTCTTCCAGATTTCCGTAAGTTTGGGCTGTGCGGTTTTTTCCGCGCACATTCAGTTTTTTCTGATGTGGTGACTTTGCCGTTCTCATATCTCTGCTTTCTGCAGACAATCTCAACACGCACAACCTATTGCGACTGTCCCATCGAACGCGGGCAGTTGGACATCGTACGTTCCATTTCATGAATAGCGCATTCTGTAGACATAAGCGCCCGAATATCACAGCGCCACGGGCCATCTCCTTCCTCTCAGCACTATCTCCAAGTGCGTCTACTGGCTATCAATGTAAGGCGATAGACACCCTGATTCACCCCTCGTGTGTAGGACGCAGGGACATCGCTCTCGCTCGCATTCGCACTCTAGCGGCCACAGCCGTTCTCGTTCCAATTCGTTGGTGCCCAGCCCTGCTCCGTAGGTTCTATTCTTTCTAGCGACCTATTTCAGACAAATTAAAATATATTGTCCAGTTCCCTGGGTTATATACCGTCCCCTAGTCCTACGCCGATGTACGTTAATGTATAACAGATACGATCGCCGCTCCCAGGAAGCTGACACCTCGTGGTTAGTGAACAAGGCCATCATTACCGCCCGCGCACACATTCTCACTCCAGTGATTATCACCATCGCCAACCTCGCTCGTCGCACGGACATTCGCGCTCCCATTCTCACGGACGCTCCTACAACCCGGCTCCTCCGTTGCGTGAGTAAACTTTTCGAGCTCTATACAGACATAAGCCCGTTGCGAATACAGAACACTCAGAACCTATTGCACCTTATATGACGCTGCCGGCAGCGTCTTACACTGCTTCCGGATACCAACCTCAGTACGCGACGCAAGCTGGCCCAGGATACACGCTCGCTCCTCTCACTCGCTCAGTACCTATGCCACCTGTGCCGGCGAAGGTGCCGCGTGGCATCCCGGCCCCACCTCGCGCGGCTCATGTATCACAAATGTCGGGTTCGCGCGCTCGCAAACCACTTGTATCACAAGAAGTAGATGCGCCGGAGCGCCCGCGCCAAGATTGGCGTTGTCATCCCTTGTTCCGACACTCACGGTGCACGGGCAGACGGAAAGCGCTTTGTGTTCGTGTCTCTAGCTAAGTTCCTTTCGTCTATGCTAAACAAGAATACAGGTGGGAATCAACTACACCGGCCAACAGAACCCACTCCACGGATGCGTGAATGACGCACGAGATATATACCAGTTTCTGATGGGTCTGTCTTCCACCTGGCTGATATTATGTGTAATTGACTTGATAGACGAACAGAACATCATCGCTATCCCTATAATAATATCATTGTACTCACTGATGACAGTCCGCACCCGAAATCGCAACCCACGCGAAAGAATATGTTGAATGCGATGCGATGGCTTGTAGAGGATGCTCGTCCCGATGACGCTTTATTTTTTCATTGTGAATGAGCCTGGCGCACTAACACATATTGTGATCTGATATTAGTTTTTGTTATAGATTCAGGACATGGCGGAAGAACGCGTGATCTAAACGGTGATGAGGTCGATGGGTGGGACGAAGGTAACGCGATTCATATTCAGATCCCAACCTCGTGGCTAAAGAAGATTGAAGTTATCTTCCCCGTAGATTATAAAACAGCTGGGATTATTACTGATGATGTGACTACCTCCTATCTTTCTCTTGTGTATTGGTGATTGACTCTACCCTGAAGCTGTTACATGACTCATTGGTAAGTGTGATGTGGATCAGGTGGTCTAGTTTCGAGTGTTCATTGCATTCAAGGTACGGCCCCTCCCAGCGGGCTGTCGATTAACAGTATGCCTTTTTTAATGCTACATCTTCTCTCATGTACCCACAGATGTAGGGCATATTTGATGTAGGTGGTGTACCTACGCATGAACAGGAATAAATACTAATCTATTATATAGTCCTGCCACTCCGCTTCTATCCTAGGTACGCATTACGTCACCTTTTTTTAGGGGGTTTTGCGCTGACATTGAGAAGATCTTACTTTCGAGGTAATATCTATGACATCTCGTGCTGATGATGCATTCGATATTGAACAGATAATGTAGTTTCACTCGAATGGGAAAGCGAAGTCGATTAGTCCCGTCGCCCCCGCGTACCAGCAAGACAAGACCACTCCAGCTGACGTGGTACGTTCAGAATTGCGTCTGTTCGAAGGGAAAGGGGTCTTTACTGGACATTATCCAGATCAGTTTCAGTGGCTGTAAGGATTCGCAAACGAGTGCAGATGTTGTACAGGGAGGTGTTGCCGTGGGTGCTATGAGCTATGTGAGTCCCCTCAGTCTTCGAGCCGAATGTAATTGACTGTGAAGGGGTTGTAGGCCTTTCTGAAGGTATTGAGTGCGTAGCTTTGATTTTGAATACCCTTTCTTCAAAGTGACTTGGATTTAGAGCGCAACCCCCAGATAACGTACATCGATTTATTGCGTGGCGTACGGTGGGCGTCAATGTTTTTGGTGTCACCCCTTCTTCTGCTCACACCTTCCGACTTGCATAGGGAGATCCTAAACAAGAAGTACAGTCAAAAGCCGCAACTGTCTGCCTCGCACAAAATCGTGAGCAGCTAAAATGACTATTCCAATTCGATGCTTACTCTTTTCCCTAGGATATCAATCTACAGTTCATTATGTAGGAAGAGTTTGATGTGGTCTTCATGTAGACTCGGAGTTGTTGAGCTATTGGCCCTTGATCTTGTCTACGAAATAGGTTTCATGTACTCTTTCCTTGTTACAGTAAGTATATTCCTAATGATAGCCGGCGACGGGCAATAGATAAACATGAAACTATTGCTATGGTGTGAACGCAAGACATGCTGTACCGTTCGTGTCGATGGTCTCGCGTGGCCAGAAAAAGGCATGTGATCACACGCGTCGCGTGCGACGGCCAACTCTCAATCATCGAGTCGGTCGAGACTTTACTTGTTCTCAATGCAGTCAAACCTTCGCTACCCGAAAGTCAATGGTACTAGGTATTCTCGATACGTCTTTGATAACCTTCACTGACTGGGGTTCTTCCCAAAGGCTACCGGCTAATCCACCAAGTCGGCGGCGGTGGCTTCTCCACGTGCGTTCGTTCTCAAAGACAAAAATGCGGTCAAATCCCGAGATGACGTTCTGCCACCAGGGTATTCCAAGCCGTCAATACCCAGGACCAACGTGTCGCTG
>QLPA01006332.1:0-11143 GCA_003313945.1 Lactifluus pinguis | reverse complement strand
TGCCGTCGATTCCGAGCGGATCGCTCGACTTTGGAGATAGTATTGGTATAAGCAACGACCTTTCGGCGTCGATGTGGTCCGAAGACTCCACTGCTTATCCACCCACTACCGCTACTGTACCGTCATCTGCGCCGCCGCTGCCGCCGCCAACCGGTATTCCGCCACCGCATTCTGTGCAGCCTCGCGCGCCTGTGGGCCCTCCGGCACGCATGACGGTCGATGAGTTGCGTGCGGCGTGGGATCGTGTTGGGGTATATGTGGCTGAGGCCGCCTCGGGGTTACTAGAACGTTCGAAGCGCACTCTCGTGGGTAATGGATCGTATGAGGGCTTCGTCGCAGAAGTTCTTGCACAAGTACCGAACGCATCGCCGCCACATGCCCCGGGCGAGTACGGTTTCCTCGTATATGCGCAAACGGGGGCACAGGTGCACACACGTCTGGCAGATATCATGCCTGGAGACGTGGTCGTGCTCCGAGGCGCAAGGCTGAAGGGACACAAGGGTCTTCAATCGTATAACATGAGTGCGGGCGAGAGCACGCCTTGCGTGGGAGTCGTGAGTGAGTTTGACGCAAAGAAGGTCAAACTCAAGGCACTACAGGCGAATCAACGTGTCGGCCAAGCGGTACGATCTAACGCTCGTTGGTAATGCGGCAACACCATGCTGACTACACAGTTAGACCGTGGAGTCGGTAAGCTACAGGCTGGAAGACCTGAAAAGTGGTACGATTAAGGTAAGACTCCTCCGCAACGCCGATTTTTCTGCTGTTAAACTACTTCCGAACAAACAGGTTTATCGTGTTTTGGAAGTATGAATTGAGGTACGCAGCGATTGAGAACACCGTTGGGAATATTAAATCTGCAGTCTTTTGTACTGATACATCCAATTGATGGACGCGGAGACTTGCGGATCATAAAATCGTTCGACGTAGAGTATTCCAAGTTCATCGAAATACTGCCATACGTGTACACATGATGCTACTAAAGAACCGAAAAGGTAGACGAGGACGAATGAGATCTGCTTGGCCTAAGCCGAATGTGTCTCGGTAAATGTAAATTACGGGCCGAAAGGTAGAAATGGACTCTGCTCTTTGGAAGAGAAAAGAACCAAGTTCTCGCTATTACTTGCGACGTTCTTGACGTCTTCTATCTCCCCAATGCAAAGTGCTGCAGAGACCCGCCCAACGGACCCACTGACCCGAGTCGTTCTATTCGGTTTCTCACGTTCACCACAGAAGACAAATCGTAAAGTCTCATAGTAGCGACATTTTGCTGGACAGATATGAAGCCCCTTCTTGATGCCGGTTCTTGGGTTGATCCAAGGATTGGAAGTGGACATAAATGATCATAGTTTGTTTGATTACAATATATTTGCGGCGCAGGGGCGGATTCCGTTCTGACAATCTGTGCCCCTGGTGCAAGTTACCACGTGGAGGCATCATGCGCTGTTAATAATTAAACATCTACAGTAGTGGCTTATATTTGACTTGTCAGAAAACCCTCTTCCAGGTATTCACAAGTGTGAGTCAAGAGTCAAAATTATGAGATCAAGATGGACACTGTGAATACTACTAGTACTACGTACCACACGATCACCGGAGCTCGCCGAATCTGCGCTTTTCCCGTATCGTCAATTTGGTGCCAAAAGGATGCCGCACGACTCTTTTGGCCCTTCTATCGTTTACGTTTGAAGATCTGTGGACTCTTTCTGACCGGGTCTATTAGTTGTCTGTCGCATTTATGTGCCATAATTGAACGCGTTCGGGGAAGTTCGTAGCTAATGCAGGTACATTTCAAATACCGTGACCAATGCACTGAAGATGTCGTGAATGATACCGAAGAAAGGATCGCAAGTCGTGTTCGACATGGGATCGTGTCGTACAAGTATTTCCAATCTTCACAATTGAGGCAGTAAAGCTTTCGGTTCTCCGAGTCCATAAGTGTCAATCTGAACGCCTGTGACTAGCTAGGGGACGCAATCCCGACAATGAGGTGGATCAAATTTTCTATGGGAAAGTGCAGTCACATGTGTATCTTGGAAGAAGTCCAACCGCAACTGCTAAGGAGCTGTGAAACGCCTTGAATACCATATCACCAGCAGGTGCGAGATTTTATCGCGATTTGTTCTATGTTTTTTTTTTTCCCGGGTGATCTCGGATCCGCTGTGTCGGTCCCTGGGAGTCGGAACGTATTTCCTTCTTGTGTTTGGCTGCCGTCTACGAACCCAGACATCGCGCTTCGCTGTTCTCAGCTTGAGGTCGCTTAGCTATGGGTCGCCTTTACGATCCGAAAAGAGTTCTCTCCGCCAAGCACTAACGAGAAAACATCAATCAGACGATGAATCTATACTCCAGAATCATCGTTGCTGCCAAAAGTGGGGAGGACGCAAAGAATTTCCTCCTCCCGGGCCAGTTCCCTTCCGGGGTGCGCGGCCGATGGAAGAACAGAAGTACGCCTGGTGACCCTCGGAAAGCCTTGACAAACAAGTACTCGGTCAGGACAAAGCATCGCATCATACTAAAATGGCAAATCTTTGATAGTTTGTCAGTCATGGGCGGAGGGCGATGAGCTCAAGGAACCAATTGAGGTATAAGCTATAGACTCGCCAAATACCACATGTACACTGTGAACACCAAAACCGCTCCAGCGGCGGGGGCAACCAAATCCTCGAGGCTCGCCTAGACCCCCTATCTAGCATCATCTGGAACGTTCATGAATACGACGCCACAGCCGATTGATAAATTGGGTCTTCGCCGTGCAAACCGGGGAGGGATGCTATCGTCGAATCGGACCATCAGAATCGCGAGCCCATTGTGTGGCACTACTCATAGCCATCATATCATATTCGAGCCACATGTTGAACAGGGGGATGCATCGCCATGTATCAATGTCTCAGGAAAAAGAAACGGGGTTGCGCTGCACTTATAATTGCGCCCCACGGATTACTACCATGCCCCGCGGACGTCAGCCACTGCAGATTATCTGTGGGACGCTTCAGTGTTCTGGAAAGAACAAACGACATCAAAGAGAATAATGGAGACGATAAGAGTAAGGGGGAGTTATACCCGTAAATTTGATCTTTACGTCCGCAGGCGCAGTAACGAACGTAAAAAGAGTGACTGAGGCCAACTAATGGAATCATTGGGCAATGCATCGGGCAGCGCTGACTCGGATGGACACGATATGGCGGGCCGCCGTCACATAGCAGGGAATCCAATTGACTTTGGAGTTATGAGAGTTATCGAGGGCCCGGAGCTCCGAAAGTAGAAATCGTCAAACCTCCCAGGACTCGCAAGCTGTGATGGAGGAGAAGGAAGAAGCCCACTTAGGGGTTCAAGTTTTCCGTGTCCCTGTGGGCGCCTTTAGGTGACAGTGAACGAGGGTTTTTGTCTCTGGGGTGCCTCAACTGGCGGATTGACAATGTTGAGAGGTTCACATCGTTACGAATTGTGAACGCCGAAACACGGTTTTCCGACCAACCCTTTGAATGGTATCCCTTTATCGACAAGCTCCGAAATCCGCCGCCCGCTACTAAAAAGTCATCATCAGAACGGGTAGAACAAAGCCAAAGAGAACCGCTAACTGGATCAGATCGAATCACTGCACCCTTCGAGTTGAATACAGTACCAGCATCATCATGATCCAAAGACAACTGAAGCTCAACCCAAAAAAAAAAGCTCCGTCAGTCGGGTGGGGGGCGCATAGCGCCCTAGCTAAAACCGGACAAAAACACCCAAACGCAAGATAAGAGTGGAGCTTGAGGAGATACGAATACCGGTGGCGGGGGCTGATGGGAATCATGGGACCCTAGGATTCGAAATGCTGAATTGCTTTTGCTAGAAGTAGTAGAGTGCGCCCAGACTTAGCCATGTGCCGGGGAGTTGCAAATCCTCGAGTCTGATAGCAAGTTTTGTAACAGGAATCGATGGACTCGAGCGGAGTGACTGTCATCCGCTTTGCACAAGCTCCTTTCGGGTCATTCGGGTGACGTGACTGCTAGGCCCAGATGCAGGGTCGCGGTCAACTCGGCGTCCCTTAGGCTGGTGGCGTCCGTTTATGCAACTCTGTGATCCTCATGTCCTATTGGTACAGCCAAGAAATAGATCAGTCCCAGATGTACCAGGCTCAAATGTAGAAGACCGCACGGTGAGTAACTTGATGCAACCGCACTTTGCTATTTTTAATAATAGTATTTCCCACTGGCAGTAGATAGATTCTGCCGTATTGTCTAACTTACCTTCCGCCTTCATCGGGTGGATAAATACAAAATAAACATTTTTCCTCAAAAAAGGAGAGGTTCAACACATTTTCATATGCGCAGAAAGGGTATAAGTACAAGCACAGTAAGGCGTTATAGGGAAATTCAAATGTAAGGGTGTGTGGGACTCGACTGCTTTCACATATGGAAGGTCTGAACCGGGAAAAGTCAACCTGGCGATTGTAGTGAATAACATGTCAATACAAGGACCCCGCGGCACACACCGGATCACGTCGTTCATACCCTCCGGAGTCGAAGCAATGACTTATCGAGACACATGAATCCATTGGATACATGATCCAGACATCAACTGCAACTGGCATCCGAGCCGATGCCGGTGCGATGTCACGGAAAATTAATATGAGGCACTGAGTCGTTGGATTACCTTCTCTGATCACTTCTTACTAGTTGTATGCACTTGTACGCGCGCGCTTACAGTTACGGCAGGGCTAGTCAAGAGCCAAGACGAATCGCTGTGTGAATGACTCGGAGGCCTCTGAAAGCGCGCGGCATACACCTCGTACAATTGGTAAAAGACCGGAGAATGGCTGTGTGTGTCCATGCAAACAGAAGTTTGCCGCGCAAGGTGCAGGGTCAGGCCGTGATAGCAAAACAGGTGAGTAAAGGAAGTACTCGAGGACATACATCACTACCAGAATGAGATTCGTTACCAGATCCGCGCTGCCAGATACGCGAACGTAAAGTGATTTCGTCGGGCTGCATCTGCCATCGTGCGAGGTATGCCGTAGATAAAAATAGAAAAGAGTCTCAGGGAGGATGTGCCTAGCTGGGGCGTTAGGCGCATTCTGCCGTTGGACGAAGCGTACATTTGGTGATGCGAATCATAAGATAGAATTCCTAGGGAAAGGAACAGTGGCTAGGATGCACCGTGATGTCGTAAATGCCAGCAATACAGGAGAAGGCACAAGTCAAGGACTAAGCACAGCACTTTGGTCCATATGTTACTTGCAAAGCTTGCGAGTTGGAATCCGAAAGGGGGGGAAAAGATCGACGGGTCTACGAGTCAAACAGTACCGAGGACGACCGCACATTTAGTTTTGAGTTTCAACATTTTGGATGGTCCGTAAACGGTCTCCTGCGTGTCTCCGTGGCCCATCACCGTGCTCATCGGGGGTTGATACGAGGGCACGTACAGTGTCATGTGTGAGTTGATTCCCTACTGAAAGGCACCGCTAGGAAGATGGAAGAATGAATCAGCAATTCAAAAGGCAATAATACCGTAAGCAGGCAAAAGTTGCTAGACACGTGGAAAATGGCCGTCCCTGCAGGTGGAGAGTGATAAATCCAGGGAGAGATGGCACCACGGCACCTTGCCGCGTTAAAAACAGAGGGATGACTAGTTCAACCTGCACGACCACTTATTTGGTGTAACACACCCTGTGATCGTTGGTCAAAAGGAAATGTAAAGGATGGTACACCTACGAGTCGAGTTTCGTCACTGAATTCGAGAATCTGCGGCCTCGTCGTAGGAACGAGCGTCACGGGTGAATTGTTCATACCTGTGAACGAAATCTGTCAAATCCGCGGCAAAAACACGTTGTAAATCCTGTCTCGAACCGGCTATGACTCGAAAAAGATCAATACCGCGTAAAGGCTGACGGCAATCTGTTCGGCAATCGAATCGTGGCTGATATCAATAACAATAATAATACCAAAAGTCTGCAACCATGGACAAGAACCCCCCAGACTCCGCGTCTACAATCAATTCATTGCAAAAGATGTTTGGTGGGGTAGCAGTGATCAGCGCACCTTGCTCCCGTCTCGAGTTTAATTAAGGGCCCACTTGGAAACAAATCAAGTGAGACTGGTGGCCAACCATGGCGGATCACCCACATGAAGCACGGTGAAAGCTGCGAAGCAATGTGTCAAACACGGAGCCTATAGAAGTCAAGGGCCCATTTTGATACAGTACAGTGCTTGACGAGAAACAGTACGCATCTAGAGCCCAACGGCAAACAAAAGTTACCATAAAGAACAGCTAGTGCACAGTGCTGCGAAGCTATATGGGGAGTGAAGACCTTGATGGGAAGCGCCTATCCAGGAAAGAGGTGGTGCGCGATAAGTATAGAACGGGAGCTGTAGCGGAAGGAACAAGTTGACCAAAGGTGGCAGGTGAGAAAGAACACACTAGGGTAGGCAGCTGTCAGAATTCTGTTAAGACAGAGAAAAAAAGATCTGGGGGCCAAATTGCTCCGCTGCACCCTCCAAAGCCGCTTCTACCAAGCGATCGCATCCTTGGATTATCACACCGTCTCAATATTAAACTGTGATACATAGGCCGTTACCATGGGCCATACATCCGATATTGTAAAAGGCATAGCATGTTTGATATACGTACGAAAGGGGCCGCCACCGAAACAAAGAAATAATCTCCATCAACAAAGTAATCACTGAGCTTTGGCTCTTGGTTTGCGAGAGTATCGCTGAAGATATCCGCGAGCGCTGGGCACACCAAACTACAAGTGGAACAAGGCCATCAGGCGCTCAGAGTACAAAGGCAATTACGTGAGAACACTCACCTGACTGATTGGGTACAGTACCAGTAACGCAGCCCCGATCGCCCAAGCGACCCGTATGTGAGTCGGTAGGGGAGCCGGGAACTGACCGTTACTCCATTTGACAATGGCTAGCAACTCTGTGCCGATAGTGGCAAGCATCAACCAAACGTGCTGTCCCATCCTCACTGTTTTCCTACGGTGCGGAAGATCGCGTAACTAATGTCAGATGATAGGAACACCTTGACAAAGCAGAGAAGCATAAAATGAAAACAAGGGAACCCCTGCGCCGTACCTTGGGTCGTTGATATATTGGTATAGTTCCCGAACGGCTGGGAGGGTGCAAAGGAACACGCCTGCTAGCCTCACAATCACGAAAGGGTGATCGGGCTCCATCCAGAGTAGACTCTAAGAATAGGTTTCGTTATGACGTAGTTGGGAAAGTATTGGCTACGCCGACCTTTAGATAGAAGGGGTTTAGCTCCGCCACGAGGAAGACAGCGAGCAGCATGACAACCGTCACATAGTGTAGTAAGGAAGCGGTCCCATGCCAATGGAACGCTGTGAAGTCATGGGGTGAGAATTGCGTGAACACTCTCTTTGTCTTAGATCGAATGCCACGACTTTGGCGGAAGCCTCGCCATGTATAATGCTGTGCGGTGCGTGTGAGCTGTTTGAACTTATCAGGAGCTCTTCATACCGACGTACCTTCACTTCGAAGTATTGACAGGCCTTCATGCCTTGCGAATCGATGAGCGCCCATGTCGGAAATGAACACCACACATAGGACTAACCGGCATAAGTGCCCAGCCAGTTGCATATCAACACGTCCAAGACCCACTAGAACGAAACGATGCAAGTTCAGATAATGACGCAAGTGAAGAGATATGGAAGGTTCTGACATGATCCCACCAGCACTAGAAACCCGGGTTCAGTTGCGTCATAATAACGGAATGGAGAGAGAACCACACCTCTTCAAAGTTAGGCAGCTGGTGCTGAAGACTGTATTCAGCCAACTCGAAAGCAATGCTCAGGATCTTAGTGCGGTGGTTAGGCGAAAGAAATTTTTACACGGATAGCGAATTGCAATTTACCCAGCAAAACCAGTAGTCTCGTAATATCATAGCTTTCCCAAACCAGCCCAAGACGTGCGCCAAACAAAATATGTCGATGGCGTTCTGCGTGAGACACGTCAAACAAAGAGTGTAGCCCGAAGTGCAAAGATACGTTTACCCAAATGGTCTGCGGTGAGAGCGAGCAGTTCTCGGCGTAGCTTTTCTCTGGGAGGGGCCGGCCCAAACTTGGGTCAAGATATGTCATCATAGCGCGGGCGGAGTTCAAGTCCTGGAAGAGTAAGAACACGAGGGCGAGTTCATAGAGAAGGTTCAACCCTAGAACAATGCGCCAGAACGCGGGATGAGGCCGAATGAAAGGGCCATCACGAAATTGGATCATTGAAAACACGAGGAAGCCGAGAACGGCAGCATACGCGCCCCTGTAAACTCATTAACAAAGCTTCTTCGGAGCGCAAAATAGATGGCGTACACTCTTCGCTTATCTCGACCCTCTTCGAGCACGTCCTGCGTCGTCGCCACATATCCTAACGCGGCCAAGGCGACGGCCAGGGCGGTGAGGGTTACCGGCTTGTAAAAGAACCTACGTAAAAGGCCGTTGCGAAGGTAAGCGCAGTAGATATGAAAAGAGGGGATTACTGCCTACTCGAGGCTGGTGTCCTGTCTTTCTTGGAATGGCTCTATCCGAGTATACGGTTCGGTGCGGTCAGCCTGAAACGAGAGATACGCCGAGATAATGTTACGATGGGAATCGAGAGTGTGGGAAAGGCTAAAGTTGGGCACATACGTCGTACCCTGCAACACCAAGAAGGACAGCTGAGCATCAGTTCTCGATGGAAGAGTTATATGTGACACCAACAGTGGACGGGGTTCCCGTGCAAACCAGGCGCTGGCTCTGGAGCGTCGGGCGCCAAGAGTGTGGTCGCGTCCGAGTCGTCTACGGGTGAGATAGGTGATACCATTCCGTCATCTTCAGACGAAGAAGCCTTCATAGTGATGATGAAGGCAGGAAGCAAGGGATGTCAGGTGGTGTCCACGCATTGGGCTGGTGTTACTCGGTCTTGCGGCCAACACACCTTTCTAAATGGGGAAATCTTTTACCACGTACTTGGATGCACGTGCGTCTCAGTTATCCCTTTTGATTTAATTTCCGAATTATTATCGAAACGTGGGTATCCCTTTCCTTCAACTAATTTTCCTTTTTCATTTTATCTTTTCACTCGACTCGACGAATTACACGACAGTCAGTCTCGGCCGCCATCGTCTATTAACAACGTTTCATCTTCATGTCCTTCCATGCTTTTAGTTAACATTGAGGGGCATCTTTGCAGCCATATCGAATACATCAGCGGCGCTACTTTCGATAGCAACAACCACAAACATCTTCCATGAACGGATGTGCCGTTCCCGCGCAGCTGCTCCTAGAACGGGATTGACGTGAACGCCCAATCCGAGAGACTCCTGTCACTGAAGACGGTTCCAATAGTAGGCCCAGGGCACGATCACAGATCTGGGTGTTGTCTACCCAACACATATACGGCTGCCAACGTAGACGCTTAATTATCGACTTACTATAGCCTGAGAAACTTTAGCGTGCGTGGCGACGAGCCTAGCACTTTGGCTCAAGTGAGCATCGACCAGATGGAGCAGAGCTTCCCTCCTTGGTTAGCCGATCGTTGATATATTGAAGCTATTCTTCAACCAACATCTCCAACCGCAGATAGCTCCGAGCTGCGCAATTACCCGATGTCACTAGAAGCTCAACCCTGCTTACTCTCGTCGAGCAACGTATCAGGATGCGGGCCGCGGCACCCACCAGGATCTCCAAGTAGGAGAGTGTGTTCACGATCCTTGTGCTTCTCTTACGCTAGAATTTTTAATCTTCCATTCTTCGTGTTGGCGTGCCCATTCGCCAGGTGCGCAACGACCACAGGTATCCTGCCGAGGTGTGCCTGTAGACATCTGCACATCCCGCTTGCGAAGAAGGGACAGATATATGGAAGCCCAAAAAGTGACAGGCAATATAAAATAATAAAGTTCTCTACGACACGCTTCCAGGGATGGCAGACGAGACCAAACATCAAGCTGGGGTAACCCCAGCACGCGAGGACCCATCGCAGTCTGGGGACGCATGACACATCGATGGCTGGGCCCTTGGGGTTTCAACAAGATCTTGTTCCACTTGAAGAATCAAGTCCGGGAGTCCGCGGAGGTACGATAGCTCAAATAGCACACCTCCGGCGACACAGGCTCCGGCATGACGCGGCATGACATGAGAAAAGAAGCACGACCAAAGCAACTGGTGAGGAAAGGCAAGGATCACCAAATAGTCCACGCAGCACCCGTCGATTACCATCGAAGAGGCGGTGTGGAGAGTAAATCCTCCGAGGTGACCGCTACGTTGGCGCAGGGGGAATAACCCCGCGGGTTGGAGCGAGCAAAGGATTCACTTGCACGTGGCGTGCCTCAAGCGAAATGAAACCGCCATATCCACGCCGCGCCTCTTTGCGAGCGTTTTATCATGGGAATTATTCGCTCACGATCGGGCCTGGGAGCGGGGGATCGGACGCCCATTCTACGTCGGTGAACCCCGCGCGAGAGCGACAGCGACGGGATGTTGAAAGCGCAATACCCGAGCGAGGTTCTCGAGAAACGGAACGGAGCGAGCACGGGGGGAGAGGTCCCCCTTGTATTCGAACAATGCGCGCGACCAAATCCAACCGTTTACGAACGGCGGCCCGAAATAGGGTACGCGGAGCGCCACGGACCAAAAAAAAATGGGGAGTGGGGAGGGGGTCGAGACGCAAGACGTATATGTTCAGATGCAAACCATTCTGGTCAATGACTTGCGGTATGCTCCACTACACGTTTTAGGAAGCGTTTCACGAGATGGTTTGCAACCTGCAGATCCCGGGGGGTACCGCCCCTGAAGCACGAGTACGAAGAAGCCAGGGTCGTAAAATGCGCCTTTTCTGTATCACGACGAAGCTGTACAGAAACGATATGACGGTGACGGGGGTACCCAACCAAGTCGGCGGGTTGATGATGATGATGGGGGACGTGAGTACAAAGGTAGATCGAATTGAGCTTCTTTTATTTGTCTTTGTTTATTTTCAGGGGCTTATTGGTAGCAAGGGGACGGGGGCTCGAGACTCGGAGCTTCACGCTTAATTCCGAAACCATGTATGCTGTACACGTGCATGGCAAAACTCTAGTCGCTTGTCGCCTGATTAGGATCTCAAATGCAGGCACCCCTTCCTTCGTTCTTGATCCTCTCGAACTCTCGAACCTGGATCTC
>QLPA01006307.1:0-10184 GCA_003313945.1 Lactifluus pinguis | reverse complement strand
GTTCTTCCCATATCATGTTGAAGGTATGGGACTAATTTTTTTTTTTTTCCTACTTGCACTTGTTGACAACAAGGGAAAAGATCCCAGTACCTCTGGACATGCATCAAGTACAGCATGTTTCACGGCGCGCTCATGGACTCAGTCACAGTCGTGATAGCGCGAACTTGCGTAGGGTATCGCCACGGATGCGCTCAAGCCCCGGAAGCGTCTCTTCGATCTCTGCCGGCACGGTTTTGTACGGCAGCGGAGTTGAGGAAGATATAGAAGAGGATTATGTCCACCTACAAGTCTGCAGTTCGTGCTCTGAAGTTTGTCTCTTCTTCTTTACTTGTTCCTGTAAAATCATCACCTCTGATTAACTTTCCCCCAAACCGTAGCCCATCATCGGCACCAGATACCAGTGCCTTAATTGCCCCTCCCTACCCTATTCATACAACTTGGTCTGTAATCGACTTTTTTCTTGGAAACCCGTCTTCTTCTCTTACATCCATCCACTTTACCGGTTTGGCATGTATAGTGCTCGGACTGCGAGTTGAAGTCGTACGATGTTCACGACCCAATGCATATGTTCCTCAAGATCCCTCGACCAGTGGACAATCCCGCTCCTCTAGAGTCTGAATTTCCCATCATCCCAGTTCTGTTCGTGGAAAAAAGTTCCATTTCACGCCCGATTTGTAATCGTCTGAACAAACCCTCCTCCGTTCGCAGATATCGAAGTCCTGCTGGTCCTTCTCCGGGAACAGATACATCGGGTGATCCTGGAGGTACGTAAAAAGAAACACTTTTTTTCAAAAAATAAATAAATCTATCGCTCGTAACTTACTTGAAACTCGGATCGTTACCAGCATATCTTCAAAACCTTACGCATACCATCGCTCTTTGCGACCGGCACATGAAGCGGATTGTCGGAAAGTGGTATCGCTGCGCTTTTTGCCCCACGGACCTTTGTGCAGATTGCGAAGAGGTCGACACGCATGATCGTACCCACGTGTTCCTCGTATTCAAGGCACCCGTCGACACGGAAGCATTCCGGTGCGCCCTTGCTTCATTCACTCTTAAGCCCCTTTGTTAATTCGTTCCGTTGCAGATTTTTTGCTCATTTAGAAAGCGCAAGGGAGAGTCCACCTGTATTGCGCGGTGATATTTACTTCTCCCGACATAACTAACCACTATTCTATTTCTCTCGTTTCTCGTTTCACATCGCTATATCTGTTGTTGTCGCTTGTTGTACCCGTGTCACGTGAACAAAGCAATGTAAAAAGGAAATATAGAAAGATTTTCTAGCCCTTCTTGAACCCTGTAAAAACGGTCAGCGATATGGATATGTGACTTGTGGGTACGAGAGCCTAGACTCACCGAGACGACGCCGCTCATAGAACAAGTCTGTGCGGCTTGCGCCAAGATTAACAATCTTCGGACAGCCATCACGATCTTTCTCCAAGCGAGTACACTCTGCACAATAATATGCGTCCGAGATACCTGAGAGAGAAGGAGAGAGAGAGTAGGAACAAAGAGACCGCATGCGTGAGTAAGCGGGTCCAGAGAAAGATTGATAATCGAGTGACTCACCTGGGGATCCACAGATGATGCATCGGCCTCCATACGTTCCAAAATTGCATTCGTCACAAATCCTCACTAGGGTTTCTGGACGGACGTAAGAGTCGCATACGGGACTGACAAAAACAAAAAAGTTTGGGGGGTCGGGTCAGCAACAGAAACCAAAAAAATAATAATCAAGCCTCTCGTTACAACCACCAACACAAATGGTTCGGTGGAGAGAGAGAGAGAGAGAGAGAGAGAGAGAATGAGAATGAGGCAAAACTCACCATTTTCCGTCACATTTCTCACAGAGACGACCGATAGCTGGGTAACAAAAACGGGGATTTGTGGTGAGATGAGCCTCGGGGGGGGAGGACGATATTGAACGGAACAACACACTTACCTATCCCTGGCTGGCGTCTGCACATGATCAAATCTGTAACCCAGTTGTGAGAACGAACTGAGATATTTGACCTGATAGAGCATGTACGCACCTGGATGGTGTTTTGACATGGTGGCAAGTGGCAGAGAGTGAGAGATGTAGTTGCTGATGGATCTCCGCGTCAAGACTCGCTTGATGACTCAGCAAAAGAGAGAGCAAAAGAGTTCTAAAATAGACGAGCTGAGCAGGCTACATGATATGATAACAAAGTTCTACCAGGATCGCATTCGACTTCATCAAACTAAGACCTTCTCCACTACTACGATAGATGGAAGCTTCCAACTCCTTCCTTCATCGCCACCTGCAACTTCTCCAACATCACCTCCTTCGAACTGTACTCTGGTAACTTCAGGTAATTGACGCATGTCATCACGCTTGGCAAATAGTCATCCGCCTTGAGCGGCGCCTCGTGAGGCTTGCGTACCACCGTCAATGGTGGATTCAGCCCACGGAAACCTTTCAAAGACGCGTGAGCACAATAACATAAAAAGTGGAGAGACTGACCTCCAATGGGAAGTTTCGGACTTCCAGTGAGGAATTGGAGATACTGCCTGCGTGTCGACACGTCAAATTCACACATAATGTCAACCAGATTTCGGATAGTTCGGCTTTCAACGTTGAACCCATGGTCTGCCTTGATTGCCTCATTCAATGCTATGAAGGATTAGAATCTGCATTGTTGTTTCAGGAGACGGAAAGGCGCATACTTTCGATCGACCAGTCCTCCTCGGCATTACCAAAGAGCATTACTAGCTCATCGAGGGCGAACGCCTGGAGATCAGTGATCGGGAACACTTTTGAGAACCCTTCTCGGAATGCCTTGGCTTGCAACTTGGCGCCTTGCCCAATGATTGCCTCGATGACCTCCGCGATATACTCCTCAACGTTTTCAGAGGTCACACTAATGTTTTTTCCGTTGGGCTACAAAAGCGAAATTCAGCCTTAAGCGATAGGTTTTTGCTGACAGATATATAATAATCACCCTTAGCTCAATGTCGTATCCTGGAATTGTAAAGTCCAACGCTAGGTCCTCCACATCAACTTTCTCCTTCAACAGTCTCTGTAGCTAGTCATCGACGTGAGCAAAAAAGCAGACAGCGAGTTTCAAAGGAACCCAACCTTCTCTAGAGGCCTGGTGGATGCCTTTAGGGACCTAAGCTTCTCCAGTGATTTCGCCAGGTCTTCGTCGACAAGCTTCTCACAAGGTCAGTACTAGGCCTTATTACGCTACAATAAACCAGCGCGCACCTTCAGCGTGTCAATTGTAAGCGGGACGTCCTCCCCGAGCGCAAGTTTGAGGAAAACTTTGTTGAACGACATGTCGATGATGCGCGAGTCCAACATTGCCTTGGCCACAAACTGCCCAATAACACGAATGATATGCGTACGCTTGGAATCACCTTCGCTCGCAATGTCCTCTGGGCCGATCGGTGCAGGGAACAGTCCTCGCGGGTGGAACACATAGGAGCCAGTCCGCAACGGATCGTCATCACGCCAAATCTTCAGGTCACGCCTTGCAAACTCGCGCGAGACGAGAGAATAAAACTCGAGCGTTGGACCGAGGCCAGTGCCGACCTCCTCAAAGTACTCTACCTCGAGAATCGAGGATGACGAGCCGTACAGTTCAAATACCTTCATGGCGCTCTCGAGAATATGCTTTCGGGAGATTCGAACCTTTTGTCGCTGCAGCCGACCAAGGAAGCCAACACCATCGTCACGTCGTGAGGTGTCCTGAGAGCGAGTTTGTTGGCTCTGCCACTTGAGGATAAGGCGGGCATAACCGAATGAGGTTGATTGCAGGAAGTTATACCGCGTTGCGAAGGGGAATAGGAAAGGGAAGTGTTGAGGGAGGTCGAGCGCCCAATCAGGGAGACATTGACTTCAACCATTCCATTAGCGAGGCTTTTTTTGGAGACGAATCTTATAGACTTTACCTTGCGACGATCATAGGCTCCTCCAGTTGACGCGTCAACTTGGCCGACAGTTTGTTGTTCACGAATGCCGATTCAGGCAAGCCGCGGTTCGCATAATGCTGTCGTTCAGCCTCCACGACGTTCAACTTGTGAAGGACCCGTAGCAGGCGTAAGATCTTGGCATGTGGCGCATCCTCAGGAAGCGAAGACAACGATGGTGTGGGGGAACGGCTTCGTGAAACGGGCTCCGAGCTCTCACCGCTGCCTCCAGCTGGACCTGGGACCTTCTTGAACTTGATCGTATACACACCTTGCCACAACAAATGGGGCGGTAGCGCTGACCCTGACCCTGCCTTTTTCTTGCGGAGTTCGTGTTGGTGAATGGCACCATAGATCGTGAGGTCGAGTGGCAATGGGTGGTCGTCCATAGAGAACTCGAGGTGCCAATCCGTTTGCTTGGCCTTTAGTGCAGATGCGTACGAACCCTTCCCTGATGTCCAGCCTCGCGATAAAGAACCCTTCGAGCTACCCGGTATCGCTGAAGGTGTTCCCACCCTTGTCCCGTCGGGCGTCTGTGCCTCGATTTTGGAGCCATCTGGCGAGCAGATGGGGACGGTCAATTTGCGTTTGGGAAATAAATGCGAGCAAGATCACAAACCTTCCATAACCGAAACAGTCACTGTCTTGTCCGCAGATACATTATCAGGATCCATCTCGTCGTCAAACACCTTTGATTATCAAGCGATGACGTCAGATTAACTTTGCACGTGATCATGTCGACATTTACCTCAGCTTCAACCTCATCATCCGTGAAATCCGCGGTGAATTCGGGATTGTCACCGAAATTGTCCTCACCAGCGGCGGACATGGGTGGCTCGGCGCTCGAACTAAGCGGAGCTGGCGGGGGATTCGACGGCCCGGCTTCCTCACCAGCAAGTGGTTCAGCGGCAAGCTCGTTCGCAGCGGCGGCAGCATTTTTCGCGCTCAGCCTTTGGCTACGCCTGCGCTCGACGGTCGCGGAAGGGCCAGCAGAAGTGCTAGCTTCAGGCTGCTCCGGTGGTTTGGAGGAGGAAGGAAGTCCGCCCGATGTGACACCGGCGAGCGCCGCCAGCATGCCACTAAGGCGTGATCCGCTGAACATTAGGCCAGAAACGCGAGGCCGGAGGTAGTCGTGTAGAGCCTGGAAAGTTGCGATAGCATGGATAGATACAACGATATTGTTAAAGTTTTTCGGGATATCAGAACCCTCGGCAGCAACCAGACGCAGGCGCAGCTGTCGAGCTAAGAGCGACGGAGAGCTGCTTCGCTTTGAATCTATGGTGGGGACGGGGGACATGAGAAAACCAGCGTTAGGCGGCATCAACCTACCGTCCATGCCTTGAGTTACGGTAACGACATCGAACGCTTCCATCCTCGTCAAACTCTCCTGCAACTTTTTCACGAAAATAGCAAAGGGTGTTTGTGAACCAGCAAGCGCCTTTGACCTGCGAGCAGTGAAAGCATCGAGGAGCAGCTCCTGGCGGCGGGCGATGGGGACTGAAGGGTATCAAGTGAGGGAAAGATAAGCGTTTGAATTTCACGTACTGTTCCGAGACTTGTCGGTGGCGAATTGCAGCAATCCATCTATCACTCCGCTCTGCAGGAGCTCAAAGCTTGACACGGATGTGTGTGCGGACGTAAAAAGCGTCGCGAGTTCCTTCAACGCGTTGCCAACTTCCTTCTCGCTAGCGGATGGGCCAGTGATGCGGTCAACGAGCCTGCGCAGCATCGCGAAGACATTGTCGGCATCCACGCTCTCCTTCACTGTGAGATATCGGAAGCGGATAACACGCGCTCGCAGAGTCACTGCATCCTCGGGATCCAAAGAAAGCGAAGAGAGTTTCTTGAACCCTGGGATGCCGGCAGCAATCGCGGGGGAAACCGAGATCGGAGGCGGAGGCGGAAGGTCCGGCACTGACGAAGCATCAGAGAGATCCTTGTCCTTATCTTTGTCGCTGCTGCTCCCCTTCTTCTTCGAGGAGATAAGGGTGCGTCCAGCAAGCAGTTCGACTTCGTGGAACACGCCTTCTCTCCGGAAAGCCGGTCGATACTCTTCTGGTATTTTGGAAAGGAGGAGCTCGACGAGTTGTAATGCGCCAATGACGAGGGTCGGATGGTCCTTCGATGATAGGATGGATGATGCAAAGCTCGCAATAGGTACAGACTAGAAGGGTAAATTTGATTTAATTCCACACATCATATATTTTTGATACACTTACCGTGAGAACTCGCTTGATCTCGTCTGCTGCCAAGTAGCTGATAGCCTTCAAAAGGCCCGTGAGCGTCTTTATTCTCACAGTAGTGATGACGCTCGCTGCATATACGTCCACCAAAATTGGCACGATGAGTTGCATGAACCTCCCAACGACTTCCGGCTTTCCGCGTAGCATCTCCGTACGGTCAGGGGGAGACTCCTTGGGCGTGGGAGACGGGTCGTCGGCTTCATGAGGACTGTCAGCTGGTGTCGGAGTCGCTGTCTCAGATGCTGGTGCGGGCGTGGCCGTTGTGGAAGACGATGGCGTTGAGCCGCCGCCGTGTGATAACGTTTGTGATTGCTGTGCCTGACGTGCTGCAGCGCGCTCGGACTTCGCCTTGGCTTTGATCATCCTCGCAAGCGACTTTTCGGTGTACGTCTTGTGGTCATAAACGCCGTCTCAAAAAGAAAAACGTAAAAACGTGCACCGAGCCGACAGACTGCGGTTCAACATACCCTTTGGCAAGGGCGGAAGGAGCTCAGAAATGAGGCTGAGAGCCTCTTCGACCTGATCCTTGGGTCTATGCGCAAGATTTTGCATCACGGTCATATCGGCGAGTCCTCCACCGAGACCCTGGCCGGTCGGAGAGTTACCTTGTTCCTCGCTCTCGGAACGAGACGACGGGAGAACGCCTGTCAAAATTTGATACAACGTGTCGACAATGCCCGCCTCTAACAACACAATCGTGATGTTTGAACTGGCGCGCGCAGACGTAGCCAGAGCGCGCAGCAACTGCGTAAAGGTGTTAGCGGCAATCAAAGGAGAGCCGCCAGCAGGCAGTAACAACACATTGACGGCTGCAATGAGCTCAGAGTCGACGAGGTTCTCGAGGTTCTCTGGTGACGACCGATAGTATGAATCGATGACGCGAATAACGCAGAGGCATGCAAACTCGACGAGGCGTTGGTCTGAGTAGCCAAGGCAGTTGCGTATGATGGGCCACACGCTGCGGATCATCTGGAAGTGCTCCGGGGGCACGTTTCGGCAGCAGTTCGACGCCGCCTGTAGAGCAGTACGCTGTACCGCGATCGAGAAGAAATCAAGGTAATTGAGTAAAGCGGCAAGTCCATTCTCACGGACGATAGAGCTCGGGAACTCCTCGGAAATTTTTTCCAGAGTCTATAATACAAGATGACGAGTGTGTGAGAGATGACGATCAGGTAGGTGACGGAAGTAAAACGCACGCTCAACGTCTGTTCTGCTAAATCAATGTAAGATATCTCAATGAGTTTGCTACAAAGGACAGGGATGGCCCCATGGTATACCACGGTGTGGGCAACGCCTGGAAGGGCTTCCATAAGATTTGCGAGGCAACGAGCGGCAAGGACTTGTGCCTCTAGATTGTCGTCGCCTTGGTACTGGCCACCTCCACTCATAGCGAGGACGGCGGCGAGCTGAGCGTCCTCATCCTGTTCGTGGCTGTCATCATCGTCATCGCCGTCATCGTCATCTGCCGCATTTCCACTGCCGCCCAGAATCTTCACAAGTTCGCGCACGAATGCGTCAACCTGGAAGGAGCCTGCGAGGGTGTCCTCTGTGCTGATGCTAAGCAACTCGCTCAGTTCTTGCAGCGTCACGACTCGTGTGGTCGGATCCGCGCTTGTCTTGATGTTATTGAGCATCGTCTTGAGGCGCGAGCTGAGCCCGGACATGTAAGAGCCCAGTTGTCGGTAGTCAGCAAAAATGGCCATCGCCGCACTCTCGTCGAGTCCAGCAAAGCCGCGTGGCAGCCCTCCGACACCGTTAGATATACCGCCCCCATCTTCTTCACTTGCACCATCGCCAGGGGGCCTTCCGCCAGTGTTCTCATTCCCATCTTCATCCTCGACCCCATCACGGTCATCCTGCGCAAGGTCGAGTTGATCGTCATGATCTGAAGCCTCGTGCTTGTATTCAACGTCCATCATTTCAACATCCTCATCTTCGACGTGCGAAGGGCCTGGGACTGCCATGGCCTTACTTTTAGCGGCGGCAGCTTTTCCTTTCGTCGTGGTGCTTTGTCTGGATGATTGATAAGCAGGCGTTAAGACAGACCCGAGGAGTACCGAATTGGCACATTACCTCAATTTTTTCGGCATCTCGGATACTGATGGTTGTGTGATGTCTGAACGGGAACGAAGTGAGTATGCGGTTGTGGTTGAACGGGGACGCTTGGAAGGACCAGCAGAGGCACTGGCGGAAAGATTATTATCTTCGAAGAGGGTTTCTGGGGCAGCACGTTTCTTGCCCTTTGTGTCGCGGGTGGGTTCGTTGATGGTAAGAGCGGAGGAAGTGACGGGATAAGTCGTACGGCGGGCTCTGTGTGAGGTCGGATGGAGTAAGGTGAGAAGAGTACGGGGAGAATGGTAAATGTGATGAGTCAGTGATACGTACTTCTTATGAGAGCGAGGGGTGGGCTGTTCTTCAGTAATTTCTTGAGACTTGCCCTTGCCTTTGGTGTCGCGAGTGCGTTTAGAGGGGTAAGGCTGATAATTGGAGCGAGTTTGACGAGAAGAGGATTCTGCGGGAGCTGACGTTGTCTGATCTGAAAAGTCGTTATCCTTAGCCAGTGTCTGCTTTGCTGCTCTGGCGCGTGTTGTTGATCTGAGAGTGCGAGAAGAATCTGAAGTAGTTGTATGTGTCGAAAGAGGAGGTTGATTGGTAGAGGAAAGTTGAGTGGATTGGGGAAGGCTTTGAGAAATGGCTTGTTGAGAGTGTGTGTGTGATAAGTCCATTTAGAGCCGGCCGCCAGCCATCGAGTGCTGACTGTGGTTTGGTCAAAGGTCACGGATGGAAGAAAAGAAATAAAAAAAACAGTGAGGATAGGTCGAGGTTCTGACCAAAGGGTTAAGGGCCGTCAAGTGGCTTTGGACCAATCTCCGCTTAAGATGACTCCTTTAACACTTGCTCTAAGCTATCCACAAATATTTCGACAACCTTGTCCACCTCCTCAATTTCAATATTGTATGCAGGCGAAAATATTATATGATCCCCCTCTGTCCCCTCAATATTCGCGCCCCCTGTCATCCCCATCACGATCAGTCCTTTCTCTAAGCAACGAGCTTGCACGACCATCGCTAGTCGTTGGCCCTTAAAATCTAGTTGCCGTCCTTCAGGGCAATTGAGATCAAACTCGACAGCCCAGAACGATCCTCCCCCTCGCACGTCAAACACAATCGGTTGTGCGAGCGCAGTGGGAGATCGTAGACGCTCGCCAAGACGGCTGGCGAGGTATTCCCCAGTTTGGCGCCCATTTTCGAGAAGGTTCTCCGCCCCAATCACTTTTTGCACAGCAATCGCAGCTGCACAGGAGAGAGGATGCGCCTCACCATAGGGGTTTTACACCGGTCAAAAAAAAAACGACAGGTAAGATGTGCTTAGAACACACCATGTATGTGTGACCATGCTTCCAGAAACCATTCTTATCCCGAATGCCGTCTGCGACCCGTTTGGACATAAGGACAGCACCAATCGAGGCGTATCTATGCCAAAGTCAGAAGAACTCATATCGTCCTACAGTCAAGAACGGCATACCCTCCACCAAGACCCTTGGCGATAGCTTGAATGTCTGGTGGCACGTTATCACCGAAGCTCTCCCAAGCGTGTGTTGTCCCCATCCCTACATCCCCTCCCCCTGTCAGATCCCAAGCACCTCGAGGCAAACCAGGTGACTCACGGCCCATTCCGCACATAACTTCATCTAAAATAAATAAAGCACCATACTTGCTGCAAACGGATTTCATAGCCTTGAAATACCCTTTAGGTGCTGGGAGCGCTCCAGTGGTCGCTCCAACTACCGTCTCTGCCACGACTTTTTTTTTTACAAGTCAACACTACGCCTTCTAGGGGGGTGAAAATGCTCACAGCCTATGACGGTGTCCGGTCCAAGCTCGAGGAACTTGTTCTCAAGTTCCTGACGCAACCTTTCCACGTATTGTTCCTCGGTTTCTTCCGGACGTCGGAATCGCTTTCCGTAGGCCGGTGACACTTTGTGAAAGTTGTCGTGTTGGAGAATTT
>QLPA01006296.1:0-10855 GCA_003313945.1 Lactifluus pinguis | reverse complement strand
AAGACTCTGATAACATCCTATCAGTGATTAATAAGCGGTTTTGGCAATCCCACGCAAAGTCGAAATCCACGGTCGTTTACAATCATTGACTGGTCACTGATAGTCAACATGCGCGTGACCTGACTTTTGACTTCCGGTCAGTGACTGTCCAACACTGGTGACTATAGCAACGATCTTCGTTAAGCGAGTTTTTGCCATTGGCGCTCAAACAGAGGCAGATTCTACGTTGCCGGACCGGAGAACCGAGTCAGGGGCGTCGCTCGGACCAGTCGGACTCCAATCCTCCGGCCGAATTTTTCTTTGGTGTTGTGAGGCGTTTCTTCGTACCAAATTGACTATAATCGTGCTACTACGTAGTAGATATTGTGGCTTTTACAAGGGTTTGTAGTAACCGCTGCTAACATCGCTGACCTCAGGCTTACGTCGTCTTGCCGTGACGATGCAGCGGGCTTGCCTTGTGGATACATGGTGTACCAAAAGTTCCCCTGAAAGTTACCGTAAGTTCTGCTACTACGTAGCATTTTAATTATATCTTAATCCTCGCCACTTACAGTCGCAAAATTGCAGATTCTAAGAAGAGCCCACTACGATGGCTGCACAGATCTCAGGTTTCAGCGCTCAGCGGCGGACAGTCGTGAGAAGTTGTGATAAGCTGGCTTGGGTGATCAATTCTCCGAGGTGTGAGAGTGCTCAGGGTGTTCCTGGTGGCGATTAATGGACAGCTTGAATTGTAAGCTCCGAGTACCCGACACATATGGTTGTATCATGACACACCCTTCAAGTGGCATAACCCGGGGCAATCCGATGTGAACTAGTGCATGCATTGGGTACAGCCTGAGGCGGCCCCAGATCTAGAGGTTCTCAGACACGCAATTCTTACATTGACCCCAAATGCTGCATCGTGTGATGCTCTCTTCAAGGTTAGAGCCCTCGCTATCGCAACCGAAATGACTCGCGACTCTTGCGATAGATCCGCAGTCCTCTCCATCTCTGCACCTATATATTCTACCATACTACTAAGTTACCTGTCCACAGATTGCCACGAAAATCCCGATACCTACCACCCTATTTGTGGCCCTATCTCTGGCGTCCGCTCTACACACGCCGAGGCATTTGTGCCAGCCCAATGGTTACCCGCCTCCTTAAGCCTCGAGTCTATTGAATGGCTCAAAGCATTGGTACAGAAGCTGTTTTCGCCGCCCTCGGGGGCCTCAAACCGGTGTGTCTCCTACGGCTACGGGACGTCACCCGCCTGCAGGCATTAAGGAAGTGGCAATAGCTATGACATCATGACCCTCGACTCGCCCCATTCTACAGCGCCCACCACCACCCACGAAGCAAACAGTTGCCTGACTTCGTCTAGGGCAGTGCAGACTCATCCAGGCCAGCTTTCTGTGCGGCCATCTCCCACTCACTGATTATACCCTTACTGGCGGATCTTCATCGCCTGCGTACCTGTAACCCCCACGTCGATCGACATGGCTTGACGCCAGTCCAAACCCGGCCACACTATCACCCATCCTCCCCATTTCCCCGGTAGGCAATGAGCGTCAGTTCACTCCGACCATCTCCATACCCTCTACCAACAGTTGTCATTATCTTCTGCATGAAGTCAGGTGGGACTTCCATCACAGACATCACTATCGAGCAGGTCCGTGTATGACTATCGACTTGGAGGCACTGGCAAGATCCATCATTTGACAACTACACCTTGGGCCACCCAAGTCCGACTTTCCCACTCACTGTAATCCACCTTCGTATTTGTGGTATGTATATGTATTATACTGTATGAATGCAGATTCAAAAAAAAGCACCCTACTATCACAGTGGGATACTCACTGGCATTTCCTCAGTCGCTTCTTCGGAAGACTGAGCTAGTAGTGGTTTGCGCTTTCTCACTGGCAGGAATAAGATATATCAACGCGGCATCGTCGACAGTATCTAGCAAACTACTGTAGCTAAAGGTCCGAGATGCAGGCCGGATCATAATTGGTGTTCAAGCCTCAGCTGACTCGGAGTACGAGGACGAATATGACCTCTGTGAAGAACGGAGGGTCAGTGTCGCCGTGTCCTATAAGTGCCCAAAACCACGGAACTGCACACATACTGTAACCACACGCTCAATGATCTTTGATGTCGTTCCCATGGAAAGATGATGCTACTGTCGCGTCGTATGACTCGGACGAATGGATGTTTGGCTGACTGGGTCCAAATCCGGATATTCCGGTCCGAGGTTTGCTCAACGCTCAGCCAGTTACTGTGTGGTCTAACCTCGTCATCTGCTCTGACGCCTTGGTGAAAGCTTTGTGACGGAGCTGACAGATTTTTGATTGAAACCGAAAAAAGGGGAGCTAAAACCGAGCATCTAACAGTGCAAGCGGGCATCAGAAGTTGGCCGCAGTCTGTTTTTTTTTACTACTTGGCCGACTTGCTTCCGATATGCGCGTCGCAAAGCCGGGCTAGACTTGCTGCGTGGGGCGCAATATAACCCGCGTCAGAGGCTCGCATGAAAGGAGCTCCGGTGCGTCGTGCCGTCCCGGTAACGTACAAACCGATTACGGGAATGGGTTTATGTAGATTGGCGCTAGCTCATCACGTTTCTGTCAGAAACTACAGTATATGAATGTACTTTCAAGGCAGTACCCTCTCATGACGGTATCCACTTTAGCTCACCACTGGCAGTACATCAGAAGGCTCAAGTAATCAGCCGGAAATTTCAGTAAGCCATGTGTAGCTGACCGCGAAATTCAATTGGCTCCAAGTTCTGTGAAAATTTCTTCAGATATGGCCTCATTCTCTCTTGCGTGTACGCTATGAAATTTTCGCTTCCTCCAGATGGGGTTACTTTACAGTGTTCGTTCGACATTTGTGGACAGGTTGTCCTTGATTCGCCTCCTATCCTTCAGCCGGCCAATCCCTGCGGTCCATCAGCGCTTACGGCCACAGGCTGTGCACCGTAAGCAACGAACCTGAATGCCGTCACTCGAGTCCGTCCGTGATCAGTGTTTTGGCTCCAACACCATTTAGGTGGACAATGTCCTTCGGTGATGAGTCAGTCCCGAGTACGCAATTCTGACTTATATTTTCCAACGCCAGCGGCAGAGTGAGTTCCCTCAATCCCTATCTTCAAGCTCTCACTGAAGCTTCGCTTTTGACCGGTTGACCCTTTGAGCTGTGTCTCATAAACTCATTTTCGATTCGGTACATCATGTCGACTTCTTCAGTTCCCCCAAACATTGCTGAGGTGTAAGTTTTGTGCCTGACACCCATTCTCCCAGAATCGTCTATCTGACCCTTGACCCTGTTCTTTAAGTGCTGCTCCCGGCGTACGTGCCGTTGTTCACCAATTGACCGCCCACGTTGATTACGCTCCTACATTAGCTTCTGGGTACCGTTTGGAATTGGATGTTGTATGGGGTTTTGCTCGTCCAGGTTTGTGAGTTTGCCATCACATCCTCCGTATTATTATTTGGCCTATTCATCACATGGTCAAGATGTGTACACCTACAATTTCCCAGGAGACAGGAAACTCCTCAAGCTACTCGGTCCGTAATCTCTTCATTGGCTTCACGACCTTCTCAATGACCACTCGTACAAAGTGTACACCATTTTTTTACTGGAAACATTACAAACAGCATTCACTGGCGCGGACCTGTACTATTGGTTTGTCTCCGGCTTTGGAAATATAAATCACCTCGAAGCTCCCTACTTGTCTTCCTTCGACGTCCCAATTATCGGATCCGTAGTGTCTCTGACCGTTCAATTTTTCTTCGCGTACCGCGTCTGGGTGCTTAGTGACAAGAAATCCTCATGGCTATGCGTACTTATCTGTATCGTGAGTTAGTCATAAAATTCCGACATGAGACCCATAACCATTTGTCAGTGCTCTCTTATTAATGCAACAGCGGCATTCACTGGGGGTGTCTACGTGAGTCCTATTCATCGTATGTTTTGACCCCGACTTAAATGATAGCAGACGCACATGATCCAGAGATTCCCTAGAGGGTGGACACTTAAGGCTATTTCACTGGTAAAGTTCTCATTTCCCCAAGCTACTAGTACCTACCTACCTGTTTAATAACGATGCCAACAGACATGGCTCACCGCAAATACGCTGGCCGACATCTTGATCACCGCGGCAATGCTCCACTACGTAAACATATTATGACGCACTAAATCTGGAAGGGCATTTCACTGACTTCTCTTCGAACCACTCACAGATAGGGAGACGACGCAGACTTGGAGATGGGTACTTCGGTGATCATGTACTATCGAGAATCGTACGATTGACAGTTGAGACCAACGTATTGACGAGTGAGTACGTATCCTCTCGGTTTTAATTGCAATATTCATTGTATTTTCTTTCAGCTACCGACGCGATCATATCATTGTTGATGATTTCCATATTCCCCGTGAGGTTTCATTTTTGACTGCCTTTCGTTCTGTGACTGATCCAGTATCTTGATATAGACCAAGAATTGGTACATTTGCCCGTAAGTGCCAGTGTCAGTTCACTCCCCTGTCCATACCACCGTCTGATTCCTGGCTCTCAGAACCGCCATCCTCGGGAAATTGTCAGTCCATCATTGCTCCATAGATTTCTTATGGCTGATACTAGGCAAATATTGGTGTAGATACTCTAATTCGTTGCTCGTTTCACTTAATAATCGCATCTCTATTCGCGATGCATCAATAGGCAGAGGAGCCGTGGTCGAGCCCAGATCTGAAGCTGTTACGTACGGTGGCACCGCTCCGTCCAGGCCAGCTGTAGAGCCGGTGCATATTGAACTACTGAAAGCTCGACCTAGTTCACAGATATCTCGTGATGGGAATATCCCGCGGGCGGGGCGAGACATCATGACATCATTCGCTGGCTCGGATGGCAAGAGTTGATGGACGATTTCTCCTTTATAGTAGTTTGTATTGTTCCTGCGAGCAAACCTACTCCACAAGCCATTGGATAGTGTGTATTAGCACGAGCCTACAACTTAGAGACTCATCTACCTGACAAGCAAAGTTCTGTCAATGGTGAAGAAGACAATGGGCTTGGAATAACTGTACGCTCGCCGCACCTAGTACGCGCACCCTATCTCCCTCCCAAACATACTCTCAGCTTTAGGCAGAGCGGGAATTTTGAGCAATCACTTGCCCTGCGGTTCCGCTGGGAGGTCATGCCAGTGGTTGCAAAGTATCAGTTTCAGTTCCCTATTTTACGCGCCTGACGCCAGTGTTCACAACTGCCGAGGCGTGATCCGACCATCGGGAGAACCTCCCATGCCAATCGGTTGGTTGGGAGCGATGAGGGTGCCAAACGAGTTAATTAATCAATGAGAAGTAAGAATTATGTACATCATCTGTCTGTTCCGTGCAAGGTTTTTCCGATAATCGGCAATTAAACCAAATATGTGCGCTGGAGGGAGTACTACTGGCTCGGGGCGTCGCAGTTTGAAATACTTCAAACTGTCATCGTGGCACGTGCAGCATTATTGTTTCAAACTCAGCTAAATAATGAATAAATTGCGATACAGTAAGTAGTTAATTTGGAAGATAAGTCAAACAGCAAGAAATTTAAGTGAGTTGTGTGCTGTCAAATGG
The DNA here is from genome assembly GCA_003313945.1 of Lactifluus pinguis. Taxonomy (NCBI): domain Eukaryota; kingdom Fungi; phylum Basidiomycota; class Agaricomycetes; order Russulales; family Russulaceae; genus Lactifluus; species Lactifluus pinguis. The sequence continues at coordinate 5,260 of QLPA01006296.1, read as the reverse complement.
CTGAAAGGAGAAACCAACATCACTGTTTCTGTTCTGTTTCTGTTACCGTTTCGCATGGTGGCCTCAGTGAGGTGCTAGGTTTATCCAAGGTATCACTATCAAAGTCCCTCGCGCCAATAATCCCAAATCTGTCCAAGCCGGAGGTAAGCAGCCTTTCGACGGACGGACTCTCGCGTACTTAAAGGCCGAGAAGGCGGCGTCAGAATCATTTACCTGGTTGATTGGCAACTGAATGATGCCGGGGCGGCAGTCAGTCGCGGACTCTAAAGAAAGAAGAGATCCATGGCCTTATGAATCACCAAGTGGGTAGGTTAACTTTATACGGCATATAATGTCCGTACCTCTGAACAGCCATCCTGAAAGAGTCCGAGCTTATTCTTCCATTTTAGCCGCGTATGTGGCAATGAACTACCATACCTTAGTCACCAGAGAAGTTGGTAGCATGTGGTGCGTTGATTGCCGCACAGCTCCACGCTACCAGTTTCTTTAACGCTGACGCTGCTAGGATTAATTTCCGCGGTCCTTGCTAACCCGCGGTCCTTCCACCAATCCACGCCGGTTCATGATGGTCTCAAGCTATCAAATACTGTATCAATAACGGGCAACCAGTGCCCATCTTGATACACAACAACGTATACTTTGATGTTACTGATTGACTATTCTGTTTTGTTGTTTAGTTTTGATCGAGTTCCGGAAAAGGCAGGAGCAATGCAGCACTGGATTCCTACCTTTAGGCCTTATTTTACGGCTTGATGCACACTTCCCTTGTGATACATCAGTGATGTGTCATCTTCTGTCCCATCCATTATCTATAAGTTGTTTTTCCGGGATCATTTGACCTTCACGGGCCCTCCTCTCAACCTCTACGCTGTTCTTCTCATCCACAATACTATGGCGTCGGCATTACCTCCTATTCCTCCAAACATCGCTCATATGTAAGTATAGTTTCTTCATAGGCCCGTCCTCGTGTGGAACCGCGCTTGACTTCTCTTCCCAGAACTGCACCCCTTGTAAGCGTACCTTATCAGCAGGCCCACTCATTCACACACTCCTTAGCTTTTCGGAGCTCTCTTTAACTGGTGTTTATTCGGGGTTCTAGGAGTCCAGCTCTGTGAGTGCTCCCTCTTCTCTCTAGTCAGATTTCTTATCGGGCCGTAAAGACGTGTACAGCTACAACTTCCCCGACGATAATAAAGTGTTTAAGCTACTTGGCATGCAAATTCTTCAGTCTTCACCTTTCTCTCTCTCTAACAGCTCCAATATAGTATACGGTATCTGTTTCCTTGAAACATTGCAAACAGCACTCACGGGTGCAGACCTCTATTACTGGTTCATCTCGGGCTACGGCGATATGCAGCGTCTCGCCTCTCCTTATGCCAGTCCCTTCGACGTCCCCATCATTGAATCTGTGGTGTCGTTATGCGTCCAATTCTTTTTTTCATATCGCATTTGGGTTCTCAGCATGAAACAAACCTGGTGGTTAAGCCTGGTCATCTGTCTGGTGAGTCCGTCCGAGTCACAGATGCGCTACTGTTTGATATATTTCTTTGTTACAGTTCTCCGTCGTTGAAGCAGCAGCAGCATTCACTGGCGGTATCTATGTCAGTCTCATTATGTGCATGCTGCTTTCAATCTTTCTCACTCTAGCAGGCACATATCCATGGTAGATTTGCTAGTACTAGCGCGGTAAGATCCATTGCGATGGTAGGACCACCTTACTTCCAGTATACCCACTTAAGTGTCCGTCTAATGACCCTGTCACACAGACATGGCTTACCGGGAACATGATTGCCGACCTCCTCATCGCTGCCGCGATGCTTTTCTACGTGAATATGTGCCCTTTCTCTTCGGATCATTGGAAACTGAATGTTTTGGTTTTCCGCAGCTACGAAGACGCAGCGAACGGGATTGCTATAATGGGGACCATGTCTTGCGGAGAGTGGTGCGATTGACCATCGAGTCCAACATAATGACGGGCAAGTATCATCTTTATGCATGCGCGCCAATTTGAATTCAGCTCACAAACACGCCTAGCCACCGTGGGAACCGTTTCACTTATATTGATCGCGGCATTTCCTGTGAGTGTTTCTAGACCACTGGCAGTTCCGAGCTGATCTTGTGTTAATGTAGCACGAAATCTTCTTCACATGCCCGTAAGTCCCTGTTTCTCCTCGAATTTCCGCGTTCTCACAACCTACCATCTCAGAACCGCTATTCTTGGAAAGCTGTAAGACCACTACCTTCCATCTACACCGCGTCTTTGTATATATACTGACAACTTTGGTAGATATTCTAACACACTTCTCGTCTCGCTCAACAATCGCATTTCAACTCGTGAAGCGGCGGCCGCCACGGGATCGAGAATCAGAGCTCCACCGGATCCAGCAACCTTACACTTCTCTCCCCGCTCCGAGGGCAGCGTCGAGACGATGGTTATGCAACCACCAACTCCATATACTAAGGCCGCGTCTCTAGAAGAAAACAAGGGGCACGCGAGCGTGGTCATCCGTCAATGACTCTTCCATGCGCTAGTTGTTATTATTCATAGTAACGCAAGCTCACCCTGAGTTGTCTCATTTAAATCCGGGTTGTATAGTATCGACGATGTTTCCTTCGGCGAAGACCTGGTGCCAATGTACATAACCGGTAGCATACACGACAGACACTTTGATGCGTAGCGACCTTCGATTCTACGTGTTGCATTGTATTGAACACGTGGACCCTGAACCAATCCCGACTCGATACAGGCACCGACTCGGACACCAATGATCGATCGCTGTTCCTGTTCCCCTGGAACCAAGGAGATCGACTGGCCTCTCGTCTCCCTTACAATTGCCGTAGTCGCGCTTCTCTCTACCCCCGGCATCTACATCCACTACGAGTCGCGAACCAAAAAAATAGCATGTAATGAGTGAATGTAAGGCCTCGGTATTGGGGTAAAAGGTTGAGGTGTGTGGTGCGAAACATGTCGTACTATAAGTGAGGGGAGGGCTGGAAGCATCAAAATGTACCCATAAATTGAAGAAGGGCACGCTATAGCCCGGAGCGCACGCTATTGGACCGAGTCAACCGAATGCCACATGGTTACTAGGCAAGTCATTTGCGGGTGTATCTCCGACGAAACGTAGCTATGGACGAAAAGGTATGTTCCAAGGGACGCCCGTGTGAAACGCCTTCCCCGTGTATGGTTTCGATCTTGCGCCGTCGTGATCTGATCAAAACGAAAGGGTATCTTAGTCGCGTCGTGGTGTGCAAATTGCGCCACCCGCAAAAGGACCAGCTATGATATTAGCAATGTAATTTCCGTGAGCACGTTCAGCTCTGGTATCGTAGTAAGCGCGCGCTTCACGGCATCACCCGAACCGCGACCCTGCAAATACATGGCATCAATGGCGCCACTCTGACCTTTGATTATACATCTTGAGTTTTGATCGTACTCCACCGTCCTCGAGTTTCCAAGATGAGGAGGACGCAATATTCCAGATTGGGTGCCATCCAGAGCCGACTTCAAGCGAGACGGAGCGACGCGGCTGGATGGCAGCGTTACGCTGCGTTAGGCACCCCACCTGCAGGACGGGCGTGATGGATTGCTCCCACATCTCTTCATTCTGGCTTAGACATGTGGCGTTTTCTCCTTTTTGATGTTCCCTCACTATCGGGTGGAGTCCATCATGATGGACGTGGGGTACGATCAATGTCCTGGTTTTTGCTGTCACTTGGTATGTGAACACTTTGCCAACAGGATCGCCCTGTCTGATCTGCGGTTGTAGCTTCCCATGCGGCAGTTGTGCTGGCAGTTGACCTGGGACCACATACCGAACTACCGGGTTGAATTTAATATTCCTGGCTCGTGTTTACATGGGTGCTGTTCCCGTTTTTGAAATCGGATGCGCCGTCATTTCCGTTATATTGTCTCTGTTACAGCACCCCACAAATAACCACCCGTCACTTTCTTTCCACCGCGTGGACATATCTATTCTTGGTCTCGCGAGTTGTCTATCATCTGCTCATTGGAAGTCTATCAAACTATGTCCACTCTCCCTCCAATCCCTCCAAATATCGAAGAGTTGTAAGTATCACAGTCTACTGGCATGCATCCAGGTTTTCTTGACCATCCTATCTAGAGCTGCACCCCTGGTATGTATCATAGCCTCTGTGTCACCTTTGGGCCCTCACACTTTCATGGCACATAGCTTCTTGGTACCATTTGGAACTGGGCTTTGTATGGGGCATTGGTAGTCCAACTCTGTGAGCCCCATTTCTCATGATCCTGGCCAACGTGCTCACTACTTATGACTTGCAAAAGACGTGTACAGCTACAACTTCCCTAGAGACAAGAAGGTCATCAAGCTATTGGGTACGAGATTTCTTTACGACCTTTATCGTATTCCCTCAAACAGACTTGATGCAGTGTACGGTGTATTTCTCCTCGAAACACTACAGACTGCACTTAGCGGCGCGGATATCTACTACTGGTTCGTCTCTGGCTTCGGCAATATGGAACACCTCACTTCACCGTATGCGTCCGCCTTTGACGTACCCATAATCGGCGCCGTTGTCTCCTTAACCGTTCAATTCTTTTTCGCATATCGTATATGGGTGCTTGGTAAGAAGGAGTCATGGTGGTTGAGCCTGTTGATCTGCTTGGTGAGTTTTACCTAGGACCCCTGATTTTCAAGTCATGTTATCGTTCACGCAGTGCTCTTTCGTCGATGCGAGTGCGGCGTTCGCTGGGGGTACTTATGTGAGTCCCCTCCATTTTGGTTCATGTGGGACTCGACTCAACTATCGTAGACGCACGTCCGCGGGAAATTCGTGCGTGGGCAAATGCTCAAGATTCTGGCGATGGTATGTCCATCAGGCTTTCCAGCCGAATCCATCTTGGTGACTCGCTGTGCCCGCTCAGACATGGCTTATTGGAAATACCGTTTCGGATCTCCTCATTACTGCCGCCTTGCTGTATCACGTGAGGACATCTGATTCTGTTTCAAGCCCTTCGAAGCCTTCGAAGCTGATGGTTCTTTATAACTCCGCAGCTCGCCGAACGTAAGGCAAGGGAGGGTCAATTTAGCAGCCATGCAATAATCAGCATCGTGAGATTGACTATCGAGACTAACGTGGTGACAAGTATGTATTGTCTCTCGATGGTTACGTTATCCCCGCTAATCCCCGTTCAGCAACTGTTAGTGTTATAGCGTTGTTGATGGTGGTCATATTTCCTGTGCGTGATCCTATGTACCATTAACTCCGGTTTCTTGAT
>QLPA01006261.1:0-14749 GCA_003313945.1 Lactifluus pinguis | reverse complement strand
AGTAGAATCATTAATTGAAGTAATTTGCTGTACAGCGCACTGGCACCACCGCACGTTACTGTCTTCAATTGGAGGTACGATCGCCACAGTGAACCGTGATAAATTTGTTCATCTACAGTAGACATCATACATCCTTAGATTGTCATACAGTATACCCACCATCACGGGACCGTTGCCGCAGTTTCACGTGCCCTTGCCACGTGGCTCGAAACGTCGTTTAGGCAAACCTTTCATCTGCCACAGGAAACAGCTCTTGACCACCGGATTTTCTCATAGAATGAGACCAGATTATGTCCTACATACTGGTCTGGTCTTCTCCATTCTCGTGTCGGGTGCTCGATGCGCCACTCCTCCAGTCAGGGTGTCCATGCGCACCTCATGGCCTTCCCCACCATTTCTTCTCGAACTAATGTGCGTCCCGTGTACACGGAGGCATGTTTTCTGTTTCTAATACAAACTATAGCGAGTCAATTTCGATGGAAGAACCAGAGGCATTCTTCCCAATGTTGGACATTTTGACTAGCCCCGATGCACTTGCAGATGATAAAATGTCGCCCGAGGCGCAGCAGCAACTTGCATTTGAAACTGCGTTGTCTGCAGGATATTTGTCCAAGCCAGGCTCTACAGAAGCTGTCCATGCTCAGCTTGGTCTGCACACTGCAACCCCAAAGATTGTTGCTTTCTATCAACACTATTCGGACAAGATAAGGGTTCAGAATGTGACAGAGAAGACGAGGACATGCGGCTCGTGGGTGGACTGGTACGGAGAGGTTGTCTGTGAGGTGGATAAACTTATCCTCCTCATGGGCCCAGAAACCCTGGATCCAAACGAGTCGCCTTCGTCATTTCCGTGAGCGGATAGCTTCATACTCTCTGCCATGACACTCATACCCTTACAGAGACCCATTTCCAAAACCTCAAGTGCTTGCCTTCGATCATATCTATCCCCCTCCGGGTCGTGACTCGAGTAATCCACCGCGGACGGCCATCCTCTACGCCTCCTTTCAATCTGCCAATTTTCGAGAACTCCATTCATATCTCCTGCGGTTGTCCAGCGGCCCTGCGGCAAGTGTGCAATATATCTTCAGGCCTATCCCTCCCGAGGGATCAACCAAGGACAAAACCCATCTTTCTGGTTACGGTGTCACATTAGATTTAAAAAAAATGGATTATCTCGCTCTCGACGATAGACGTTCCCATAAAAGCTGTATGTTTCATGACTATTATGCATTCCGATTGTCTCATTCCACGTGCAGTAGATTTCACCGCATTGGAAGATACCCAGGTTGTCCACGCTGTTGATGAACGGGCTGACTTGGATCGCATTGTCACACTCTTGGAACGGTATCCCCTCAACACGACGCTAGATCCCGGCGAGCCATTGTCGTCAGATGAGATATCTAGTAAGTATCTCACCTTGTGTTATGCCGCCACCGGTGGTGCTGATTTTATGCAAGAGATCGGTATCCTTGCTACTCAACTCGTCTGTGAATCCGAGACCCCGCTTCGAACCCTAAAGCAACTCGTACAAGACTTTCCAAGATATGCGACTTCCCTTTCTCGTCGAGTTGTCCCACATTCTGGCCTGGAAGAGGAAATTGCTTCGAATTCTCATAAGGTACAACCTGGCGCAAACGCAGTCTGGTTAAATGGCGCACCAGTGTCCGCAGAAGATATGAACCCGTACAGGTAATTCCCTTTTGCCGCTCTTTTGATTCCTGGCTTTATGATTCGACTCTTCAAGTCTTCTCCGTTTAGTCCACAAGGAAAGAGCTCTCATGCTTTCCTTGATGTCTCTGGACTTGCAGCCCAGTGAGGTGTTTGACTTGATCACGCATCCGTCTCTCGGGACTTTCTCGCCTAGCAATGGCGTCACCGATGATCTTTTCGATGCTAGCGATCGTCCAGAAGGTGGTGGTCTTATTTTTTGGTGGAATGACATCGAGAAAGACAGCCGGTAAGCAAGGTGATTTCTGTTTCGAGTCCAATGTTCTCTTACCTGTTTCAGTTATGCACGCTGGCAACCATCTCTGCACGCAGTAAGCAGACTCAGCTCGCGTTGATCTCTGCATCCAATTAACCTGAACAAGCTCTTACGTCCTATGTATCCCGGTCAAGCACCTACCATTCGTCGGAACATGTACAACGTTATCTTTATTTTTGATCTTGCACAGCCAGGGACCCTACACTTCATCACGGATACTTTGTCGATGCTGATCGATCGCTCGTTTCCTGTGCGTTTCGGTATCGTACCAATCCTTGAAACCGAGGGGGGGATGAAGATGGCCAGGTTGTTCTACTACCTTGGACAAAACTATGGGCGCCGAACGACGATGCGGTTCTTCAGTGCCGTAAGGGTTACAAATTTTTACCATATCTCCAATTCATGGCTTTGTTAGATTCTTGACGTGCTATCCAGTTCCAAGCAGGAGGTAGACTGGTCTCGTGTGCAGGAAGAATACGATGCACTCCTAGAAAATGAAGAAACCAAGGAGGGGAGGGAAGCGGTGCGCTTCGACAGTGTTGTTGGTAGCGCCTCGGAAGAGCTCGAAGCGAAAATTTCCGCATACACACGGCGACTTGGCACGACCATTGCCTCATCTCCCAGTGGCCACGTCTTCATCAATGGAAAGTACTACACACTCAACGATGTAAGTTCAACGACTTTGGATACTAACGTCAAGCCTTACGAGACCGGAATAGAACTTCTTGAATTCACTGCAGTCAGGGGTCGGACAGGCACTTCAGTATTTCCAAGAGAAGGTGAGTTTTACAGCTCAGCTCTTGCTTATATGGCATACACTTTCTCACAGATATTTCGCTCAGGTCTATACAGGCGCGATTACCGATGATGAAGCTGATGACATCGAGAACCACTTTTTTGATTTGCCCACGACAATGAAGAGGTGGAATCGTCACGTTATTCCGTCGGGAAATGGCGCTAGTGTCCGTGTGATCAACCTTCCTCGTTTGCATCAAGAAACGGGTCTGCGTACCTCACCCGCCTCGTTCATCTACCCTAGTAAGATGGCTCCCTACTTCTCATATTTTCTCGCCAACGGCATTATAGTGTCTGAGCAGGTGCCTCTGTCTATCTACGTGATCGCTGATCTTAATACGGAGGACGGCCTGAGGGTCGTACATGCTACACTTGCATTCATTGTATGTCCGATTTATCCTTCTTTCTTCCTCATCCGAATTGACTACTTATTAAGAGCTCTGGCTCCGCACTATCACGTTTTACCTTCCTTCACAATCCATTGTCGCCCAGCGATGGCCCGGGACCGCGCACAAGCGTATCTTGGTTGTTTTCATATCTCATATACAACGATCTTCTCTCGGAAGTTTCAGAGCATGATTTACTCCAAATCATTGGCCACTACAGCGAGTCCAAGCAAGAGCGACAGACTCTACTAAGCATCCCTTCTTTGAAAGGAATCACCGGGGATATCAAGTTCGCAGACCTTGATGAAGGTGATTACCGTCGGTATGTCGAGGCGAGCAAATTGGTAGCCAAGAGGGTAGACCTCGCACCTGGCGCTTCGGGACTGATCATCAATGGTCGAGTGCGGCTTTCGTTGTTCGCCCATCATTTTCGACAGCCTTGAACTCCCGTGTTTTCAGGTCGTTGGCCCGATTGCATCCGGGGAATTCACCGCAGAGGACTATCAAACCCTCCAAGACTATGAGTTGGCAAAGCGTGTCCAACCTGTATTAACCGCGCTCGAAAGTACTATTCCGACTTTCGTCGGCTGCGACCGGTGAGCCGTGGTGCCAATCAGACATTTCGTTAGTTAAGAATTGGTCACAGAGCTACCGCAGCCAATGTCGTGTCGATGATGTCCTCCATCCTATCCGCTCTCCGAATTGAAGATGCGTCCCAATCAGGTATTTTCAATAAGGGCTCGGTATCGAGGAATCAGAATTATAAGCTGATGGATAGTCAATATACGTATGTGGTCCGAGGCCCGTGCGAATCGATCAATGCTTACGGTTCTCTAACAGTTCCTTCACGATCGGGAATAACGTGACTGCCTTACACCATTTTGCCGTTATCCTAGACCCTCTGAGTGAGCAGGCGCAAAGATACACCAGCCTTTTTGAGGTATCAACTAGCCTGATGACCAGCCATCGCTCGCTGAAGACTCTTCCTATATAGTGGCTATCACACATTTCAACTATTACCGTGGAATTTCACTTGCAGCCATCGGCGTACTTGGAAGTGCGTTTCTCTCTCTGACACCCATGCACTTCCTTTACCGTGTTACAGGTGCCACTCAAGCGTTTCTACCGCTACAATCTCATACCCTCGCTCACATTTGATGAGACCGGGTAAGCAGACAGCCCTGAAACTGCTACTCACCTCCTGAAGAGAACATTTCAGTCATGAGCTGCCTCCCCAAGTGTTTTTCCGAGACCTTCCAGCTGAACCGATTTATACCCTCGGTCTTGATGAACCATCTTCCTGGCTAGTACGCCCAAGAGAAGCACTTTACGATTTGGACAACATTCAACTCGGTGTCCTGTCTGGCGAAGAAAGCCAACGTGGCGTTGAAGTAGTTTACGAGCTTGACTATCTCATCATCGGAGGTCATGCCCGGGAAACGGGTACAAATGTCCCACCGCGCGGCGTGCAACTGCAGCTTGCGCCGGGCCATGACCAGCCAATCGATGATACCCTCGTCGTGGAAAACTTGGGCTACCTCCAATTCAAAGCAACTCCTGGTGTGTATCAACTCGAAATACGGGAGGGTCGTGGGCGTGAAGTTTTCCAACTGGAAAGTGCTGGTAATGAAAATGAAGGATGGCAGAGCTCTACTGTCGACAACGCCGGGAACGAAGTCACAGTCACTAGTTTCGACGGTGTAACCCTGTATCCTCGTCTTGCACGCCTTCCGGGTCAGGAGCACGTGGATATTCTCGAGACTGTACAAGAAGAAGAACCTAGAGGGACTGTCAATAAAATCGTTTCGCAGTGGGTTTTTTCTTCTTCAAGCGGCTTCGCAGACTCGTGACTTCCTCATATAGTATCTCATCGGCCTTGAAATTAATTCGTAATGCGGGATCACGGGAATTGACACCGCGACATGCAGAAATCAACATCTTTACCGTTGCATCCGGTCTTTTGTATGAGGTGAGATGATTTAGCTTGATCTACACGGCTACCATCTCACGTATACCAGAGATTCGCATCGATCATGATTCTGAGTGTCCTACGCAACACAAAACATACTGTCAAATTCTGGTTCATTGAGAACTTCTTGTCACCGTCATTTCTTGTATGATTTCTCACCCGATACTCCATGAGGATGCTACTGAACTCCCTCGTCAGGAATTTATTCCCAACTTCTCTAAGGAATATGGCTTCCAGTATGAGCTTGTTACGTACAAATGGCCAACGTGGTTAAGACCGCAACGAGAAAAGCAACGAATCATCTGGGCATATAAGATCCTCTTCCTCGACGTGTTATTCCCGATGGACCTTGATAAAGTCATATTCGTCGATGCTGACCAGATCGTTCGCACGGACTTGAAGGAGCTGATTGATCTCGACCTACATGGTGCACCTTATGGCTATACCCCCATGGGTGATGATAATAAAGAAATGGAGGGCTTTCGGTTTTGGAAAACGGGATACTGGGAACAATTTCTACGGGGTCGGCCCTATCACATCAGGTGATACGCCTTTACAGGATGAGATTTTGCACGATACTGACTGGTGTCACAGCGCGCTATATGTTGTGGACTTAATTCGGTTCCGCCAAATGGCTGCGGGGGTATGTCATCCACGTTTTCCTGGGTTTCGCTTCGCGAACTAGAGTTACCTTGTAGGACATCCTGCGCAGTCACTATCAGCAACTTTCAGCAGACCGTAATTCGCTTGCCAACCTAGACCAAGGTGTGGTGTGTTAACGTTAGCGGGAGAACGGAAACTCACGATGACACTGTCAATTTGGCAGACCTTCCAAATAATCTTCAGGATTACGTCCCGATTGTAAGTGCCGAGACTTTCGCAGCTCTGTCTTGCTCAGCTACTTCACAGCACTCCCTCCACGAAGATTGGTTATGGGTACGCCGTATTATGCAACAAAGAGCGCCTCACTCACTCACGATTATCCTATACTACCTATAGTGTGAAACATGGTGTAAGTTGCACCGTGGGGTCAGCGTCAAGTTAATACCTGACCGTTCGTCTTAGGTAGCAAGGACAGGCTCCATCGCGCCAAGACTATCGACCTCTGCCAAAATCCGCTGACGGTTCGTCTTTAACCTTGTAGAGAACGCACAGACTGAATAAGTTGGTTTAATGTACACAGAAAGAGCCTAAGCTTGCCCGCGCTCGACAAATCCCGGAATGGGAGCAGTACGATTCTGAGATCGCCCGCTTCACACGAAGGCTTGCCCACGAGGGCCGTATACGTGCCAGCGCTGCAGCTGCAGACGTGAATGAGCTGGCTATGGTAGGATCTGGCCGTTTCACGACAGAAGCGCAGGAAAGCCGTGAAAGTGAAGTCGAGTCAGCTCCAGGTCCGGGGCGGGATGAACTATGATAGTGTCTGCAGACAATCAGTGCATTTAGTATTGTTCAACTTGAATGCCATGCAGTCATGTACACAACAGAGCAATGAGAGTAACAAGTAGTAGACAACTTTACACTGGCAGGACCACTGGGTTGGGGGCATACGATTCGAACCCCTAGTCTGCTGAGCTATGACTCTTTAAGGACGTGTCAGCAACACATCAATTCAAGTGGAGCCTGAGTTATAGCCTGAAAGGGTGTGGTCTGGTAGTGACTTCATGAAGTCAAAAAAGTCCACTCTTGGGCATCTTCTGGAGGTATCGCCACTGGCCTTCAGTCCCTACCGGAACCCCCTACTAGGACCGAGTTCGGGAGTTCCGAGTCCCAGTTCCAACCCGATCAATGCCATTAGCTCAAGCCGAGGATAGGAAACCACACCGCGTGCAAACAACTAGTACGTGCCACGCATGATCAACTTGGGATGTAGTACGTACCGATGAAGCCTTGAAGATACCACTCCTCTGGCCTTTCGCCTTGTAATTAGTCACGGTACTGCAGCATCGAACGATTCCCAACATGAACATGAAGCCCAGGCTGGACGCGGATCGCACACCAAGTTCCGTTGATCAAGAAATCAGACGATTGAGTTTGGCAGAATGCTCTTAAAAAAGGCAACATTAGAGTACTACCAGTGGGTTCACAGACTGTAGTAAATTTAATGATCATATGTAGTAGACAGTTTGGTCAAAACCTCTAAGGGCACCGTAACTGATCCAGGTACAACAGCATACTACACTTCTTGCAGCTAGCGTCATAACAAGGATGAAGGTGCATAGGAAACCTCTCAGGCAAGTTAGAATGGTGATGCCGGTTCCATGGGGTGGTCCGTGTATACTGCACGTATCATCTCGAGTGTACTGGGCGAACGCGGCGTAATTTTGCATTTAAATGGTTTAGGGTGGCTGTTATTGGGCGGACATTGGAATGATTAGCGATGGCAAACCAGGACGATTTGCACGAGTTGCTCACCTAACTGTGCCTGAGAAAAAATCTGGACTGGGCGCACCCTCTGGCCCGGGCGCAAAGTTGAGCGCGGCCAGACATGCTGAAATATAGGCATACGAAGTAGCGCTTGCGAGTGCCGGTCCAGGGCAGGCGCGTCGCCCAAAGCCAAACACGAACTCATGTGGGTCAAGGGTACTTTTGGGCCCTAAGAAACGCTCAGGGCGAAAGGCAGAGGGGTCTTCGTATACCTCGGGATCGTTCGCTATCAGCCTGTAAAACCAGTGGTCAGAAAAAGAGTACTAGCACAATGAAAACGAACTCACCAGAGGTTGGGCATGACTAGTGAACCTTTGGGAATGAAATAATCCCCGTACCAGTCGTCTTCAGTTGTTGAGTGTGCAATCCCTGCAAAATCAAACGTTCAGCAAATAGACGTGTCATAAATTCTGAGGGCATGAATCACCCATAGGCCCGATAACGTGCCATCGCAGCAGCTCCTTGTATAATGCCGCAATGTAGGGCAGGTGCTCGCGGTCGTTGTGGGTCGGTAAACGACTAGGACCCACAACGCGATCGATTTCTTCCTGTGCCTTGGACTGGATATCTGGGAATAGCACCATTGCAAGCACAAACGTGCTAATCATGGCGTTTACCTGATGATTTTCAATGTTCGTCTTAATTCTCTCCTTGCGATGTAATAAACTTGAAGCCTCTTACTGTATCTGTCCCACCCCCAAACAGAGACGTGGCCGCAAAGGGAAGAGCTTCCGCATCCAGAGTGCTGAGGTTACTCTCTAAGAGTCTGGACGTAAAAGATGGGACGGCAGTGTTGTCAAGCTTTTGACGGGTCAGTGCACGGTCACGTGACGTGAGGCACGGAGGACCCACCATGCGGCGCTTCACCCATTCCAGAGGTCGATGGGTTTGTTCAAGGTTTGTGTGTCGGTAGTGCGCGCCGATTTTCTTGAATCGTGCACCAGGCATCCACGCAGGAATATGTCGTACTTCAATACTTCTTTCAGGAACGCAAATGTGATGGAATAATATGGAAAGGGCTTACGGAACGGGAAGGTGTCGACCAACCAAGCACCTGGCGCTGTGGCAACATAGAATTCATTTGCGGCGGTGTCAATGACCGTTAGGAGAGGGTCAGGCTTGTCTCTTTCAATATTGTACCCGTATGACATCTTCAAGAAAATGGCTGCGATCGACCTTTTGGAGGGAAAGTGTCAGCTGAAAAGTTGTGACGGTTCGTTCCGGGACGTACATGCGGATGTCGGAGAGGAAATTCTCAGGGCGTTCACACACATGAGCGAGGAAGTATCGCGCCTCAAGTTCCTGCACAGGATGGAATTTCATAACTCCAGCATTGGTGCCAATCTGACGGGCTACGAGCTTGCGCATGGAACGGAAACGGTCGCCATAGGGACTGAGAATCATCTGTAAATTCCAGCCAATCCTTTACAAAGGTATCAAATAGTAAGACACGAATCCAAAACGAAAATCACATGATGGACCTACATCTCTCCGGCAAATGGGAGAACTGGCCGGCCAGAATATATTGCTGAGCGTTTTTCGAGCAAATCTTGGCAGGCTGTCAGGGAGTTGAGGATGATGATAGGTTGGCCCATGGCGCATACGGAGCTTACTGGACCTAAAGTCTGCGTGAGGTGTAGACATAATAAAGATGTACAATGTCCGGTACCATAGAGGTCTTTCTGTTTAGCCCAGTGCAGCCACTCGTAGCCCTTGGGCAAGTCAAAGACGTTGCCGACGAAAGGAAGCCCACGAGGACCAGGAGGCAAACGTCTACGCTTGTCCAGAGTCCACCTAAACCCTATGAAAGTAAGCAGCAAGAGGCAGACGATCTGGAACATCGGGTGTGGCATGACAAAAGCCTGAGGGAGACTTGTCATGATTTCCGTCATCGTAGTAGTAGTGTTCAGTTAGTCGAAGACGTCGGCGGTAGGCCTTATATGTTGAGCCATCTACAGGAAACTCGCCGACATTGGCGGTGCTTGCGATAGACGAAGCAATTTCGTTCTCTAATACGTCGGCTGACATATCGCCAGCAGCGTGATGGATCACTACACATCAGTCCGTTTTACTCCAAAGAAGGAGTTGGTGTGGTAAAGGAATAATCATCGATGGGGCAATTGCGCCGAGATCTGGTCTGACTGAAAGGTAATAGGGGAACTAAAAGTTGACCGTGGAGAGTGCCGTAGTCATAGAATCATAGCCAGAGCTGACAGATGACGGATTTACGACAGTCTGAGCCAGACCGGCACGATTGGAATGGCCGGTTTCTTCTTTCTGGCGCCAATTTGAAGTGGTGCGATAAATGACTGAATTAAAATGCCAGGTATTGATCTTTTATCCGATATTGAAAGTCACTACGTATCAGCAGCGCTCCGGTTTGGTTTGATAACAGTCCCTGCACCTGCATGTGACGCAGGATCTTTGGTGTGGGCTACACTGCCAATGGCCATGGAAAACTCATTTCCTTGATCGGTCCGAGTCGGCGCTTCCAAGTGGTGCGGGGAAAGGATCAGAATCAGATTTTTCCCAAAACCGGCCTATTAGCTAAGCACCTCCATTTGGCACACTCCGAGCAGGTTACTCCGCGCAGGTTATCTGATGCTCGTAGACTTTTTTTTCGCTAGACTTTGAGGAATACCTGTCTCGTGCACGAGCAAGGCTCTCTTCTTA
Source organism: Lactifluus pinguis (assembly GCA_003313945.1). NCBI lineage: Eukaryota > Fungi > Basidiomycota > Agaricomycetes > Russulales > Russulaceae > Lactifluus > Lactifluus pinguis. The sequence goes on along the minus strand of QLPA01006261.1, from coordinate 4,515 downwards.
GTCCTCAATTTCGATTAAAGTATCAATGACCACAAAGGGATCCTAGCAAAATTCAGGTACTTACGTGGCTCGATAACGGGGTTCCGAGTCCAGATCAGGTCTATTCTTTAACATGGAGGAATAGCAAAGTAGTAGCATAGATAGGTGTCCACCCTTCGGGCTTAACGCAGTTTATAAAATGCTTCCACATCGCAACTGTATGGAAAACGCTGGCCACTGCAGGCCGGAATCCGTTTGATACCGAGGTCCGAGGCACAGTGGGGATGTATTTTGTTGCCGAGAGAAATTGAGGTTGTAAGAGCAGCCTTAAAGAAACAATGCATGTCCGAGTCATGTCATTCATGTTGCCTCCTCGGATTCCGAGTCGGCATCACCTTCGTCGCTCTCCCTTTCAACGAGTTCCCGACCATCGGAACACGTGGTGTGTGATCTGCTCCGTGTACAGATTCTCTGAGATGTGACCTGACCTCAACTTGTTGGTAGTACAGATTCCTGTGATTTGTGATCTGTACTATCGTCTTCCTTGAGGATCCAGAGAGGCTTAATGAGTCAGCGCAGTTGTCAGGAGCCCATCGGTGGCGAAGGAAAAGTTCTGGGGAGATCTCTCGGCCCGAGGCTCGGGCACAGAATAGGGCAATTACTAATTACTGATTACACATAGTTTGCGCAGCTCTGCTTATTCTCGATTATTCTCTCTCTTACTCGGACGTTCCATGAGGCACTTGGCTTTCTCAGCCTGTGTCGCACTTCGTCTCACAATATAAGAGCTACACCCCCGCCCAATGAATGCGTGCTCCCTCATATTCTCCGTTTCTAGGCTATGGCTGCTGTTGCAATTAGCCAACCACCGAGTCACGGTTTCGCTCATCACCAGTACTCGCATCCCCCCCACGGCTTAGCTGACTCAGTGCCTCGCCGCAATCCATTTGAAGCGTTTTATCCTCGTCATAGCAGTTTCCGCTCGCCTTCTACAGCTCCGTCCTGGCGACATTCCGAACCGATGGGAGGGGCGCCTGTTCCTGCAGGTACTCCCTCACTCCAGAACCAGCGAGGTCGGCGTTCACATTACCGCACACCGTCTTCCGAGTCCTCGAATGTCAGCTGGCGTTCCCATTCGAGCTCAGCAGGAATCACAGCCATGCGTCATTCAGTGCCAGACAGTAAGCTCTTTATCCTACTGAGGTATGACACCCTAAGTTATTTTTTAGAGCGCGACTTGACGGTACCTTTGCCAATGGTTTACTCTGTTGCGGAGTTGCTTCGACTCTCTGCCTCGCCTCTGGTAGGCATCAGCGCGGAGTCTCAGCTTATAGTTGATGACCTCGTTGCTCATCATGTGTGGCGCCGCGGACAGCAGCGGAAAGCAGGCAGCCAAGATTACAAACGTAGGACTTCCAAGCCGCTGTCCCATTCATCCACGGACGATTCAGATCACAGTAATTAAAGCTAGGGTAACGTGGGAGCAGGGAAAGATGAATAATGTACTTCCATAGCATACAGTACGAGCCATTTAACGTTTTTACTGCACAGATAGTACTGTACTGTAATAAATAACTTGACTTGAAACAAGCGCCGAACGGGATACCACATTTGGAACCTGGCGGAGCTTGTAATAATTTCACATTTCCTCTCCTCTTTTCTTCTTGGCGACTACCAACTAGTTCAACTATCCCGGTCTCACCATGGACGTCGACATGAAAATCAAGGATGACCTCGACAAAGAAAAAGATCGCGAGTACGACCGTGATCGTGATAGAGACCGTGATAGAGATAGGGACTCGCGGCGTGATAGAGACCGCGACCGCGACAGGGACCGTGACCGCGATAGAGATAGGGACCGCGACAGAAGAGACTCTGGTAAGCCTTTCCTTTATCTGACACCCTCCTTTTTCAACCCTCTTTATCGTCCCTAACAATCTCTCTCCGTCTTGTCATCACAGCTCGAAGCCGCCGAAGTGGTGCTGGTGGTGGCGGTGGGGATCATTGGGAGCCTGAAGACCGTGAGCGCCGCAATGGCGATGTGCGTTCACACCTTCTTATAGGTCCTTCATACTGACGCCATATAACACCGCACACCTTTCTTTCTGTATCCGTAGCGTCGTCGACGTTCGCGTTCCCCGCGCTCACGCTCACGCTCGCCTACTCGTTCACATCGACGTTCTACCTCACCCGGCCGGCGTCGCTCCCGTCGCTCCCGGTCTCGCGGGGGCTCTTCGCGCAGCCGCTCGCACGACCGTGATCGCAAGCCCGCAGAGGCATTCCCACGCTCACTTGGTGGCCCAATTAATGCGCCACATGAAGAAGCAGCTGAGTTCGCCAAGCATAGCAAGCGGGAGAATCGCGTATATGTTGGAAATCTTAGCTACGACGTCAAATACCGCGACTTGATTGAGTTTATGCGGGGAGGTGGGTGGAGGCGTTCTAGTGGCTTAGCCCTTCTTCCTTTTATGGTTATGGTCGTTGTGGTAGCTGCGACAGCAGCTGTGGTGACTGTGGGGCGATTGTTGGGGAAGGAATCGCTTCCTTGGAGGGGTTGGGAGTTGAAGCCGGGACGGATCCGGAGCGAGGGTAGCAAGGGTGAAGTTCGAAAGAGGGGGGGAGTTTCCTTTTCCGGTTCTTGACGGGGTCATAGTGAGATGTGAGGATGGCTGAGCTGATTGTCGAGGTTACTAGCTGGTGAGGTCCTGTTCGCCGAGGTTCTCGTCACGCCGACCGGTATCTCGAAGGGATGCGGGTAATAATCTTTTCTTAATTTGGTTTTCCGTGGTGTTCTGACTTATGTTTTCAGGATCGTAGAATTTGCATCTCAGGAAGATTCACAACGCGCTATTCGAGAGCTTTCCGAGCAGCCGCTTTTGGGTCGTCCTGTGTTCATCCGAGAGGTCCGCACCAATGTCATACTCCTCACTCAATTCGCTTACGGACCGTTCAGGATCGGGAAAATGAGTCACGATTCGGTGCTACGCCTGTCCCAGGAAAAATTGGTATGGCAATGGCCGGTCAAGGTCTCACTGCTGGCCCACCGCCTCGTCCGGCATATCATAATTCTTTCGGTCAAAATCCCGGAAACCAGCTTTATGTTGGGAATGTGAGCTTCTACGTCGTATAACCAAGCAAGACTTAATACATTTTCAGCTGCCATACCAGGCCGGTTGGCAGGACTTGAAGGATTTGTTTAGGTCCGCGGGCAACATTATCCGCGCTGACATCAACATTGGAGCGGATGGTCGGCCCAAGGGAAGCGGCACGGTGATCTTCGAAACTGCCAAGGACGCTCAACAGGCTATCAGTATGTATTTGTTCTTCCACTCTCATTGAGTATTTATGATGTCCTAGGCATGTACAACGGATTTGATTGGTATGGTCGCATCCTTGAAGTCCGCGAGGTGAGTCTAGCCATGTAGTACTGACCTAGTACTCATGGCACGGCCGTTTAGGATCGTTATGCGGGCTTGTCCGGGCCAGGCGGTCATCGTGGCGGTTTTCGTGGTGGGTTGCGGGGGTTCCGTGGCGGTCTGCGTGGTTCGCCCTACAGCGGGCGTGGGGGCTACGGGCGTGGTGGGTATACTTCTGGGGGACGCAACTTCTCCGATCAGGACCTCTACAAAGACTACTCCGGCCCTGATCAGCAGGCGGGTGGCTACGGTGGAACATATGATAGTGGATTCACCGGAGGATACGGAGGTAGTTATGGTGCAGCAGCTGCCTACGAGTCGGAGCCCAGCCAACAAATAATGGTTCGCAACGTGCGTTGTCTTTTACTTTTACTTTAACTTTGCTATAACGGTTGTTGATTCGTAATACGCAGCTGCCATGGTCAACGGCGAACGAAGATCTTGTTGAGCTCTTTGAGACAACAGGCCAAGTTGAACTTGCAGAAATATTGTTTGATGGCACACGGTCCAAGGGCGCCGGTGTTGTGCAGTTTGCACAAGTTACCGAGGCAGAGACGGCCATTGGTACGTCCTAACTTCGTTCTTTTTGCATTGTAATGACCGGGGAATGCAGCCAAGTTCCAACAGTACATGTATGGTGGGCGACCGCTTGATGTACGTTTCAATGACCGCTGGCACACGTTTACACCGACGGCAGCGAAGGGTGGGCAAACGGTGTCGATGCAGCCAGATGGGATGTGAACGATCTATTTATATTTTCGCCCTCCGTGCCCGATGCATTTGTCATGTAAATCACTAAATTGCGGAATATGTGGCACGTCCTTACACCTCCAACAAAATCGTTGCGCTCGGTAGAGCTTTAGGAAACGAGGGTCTCCCTCCTTAAGGGCCGGGCGAAAACCAACACCTATGAAATTGGTGATCAATGCCACGCAGCGAGCAGGATCGACAACGGTTATTTAGACTGCGAGTTATTGCCAATAATAAACTAGCTGACCTGCAGGCTGCAGCTATATCCATCACTGTACTCCGGCTATTGGCGAGATATGCCACCGAAGGTCGGCGCTCGAGTAGGAAACAAAAGAGGGCGGCAGGAGCAGGTGCGGCCGAAGTCGATAGA
>QLPA01006236.1:0-18151 GCA_003313945.1 Lactifluus pinguis | reverse complement strand
CTTGATGTGACTTTATCCTTACACATGGATGATTTATCGCACAGGTTAATGTGTGGCTCTAGGAATCCAATCAGCAGATGCATTCCCGGCCAGACTCGTATGAGAAACCCGCGAGGCCAGTAAACCAGACATGTTCATAGAATTACAAAAACGGTATATCAAGGGAACCGGTTCAATCCATACAGTACCATGTGCAACAAGTCGGTTAAGTTACTTCGGCACATGCACTGGTTACGGGTATCATCGCCATCAATCGATCAGTCGTCAACCGGTCAATCTTATCACGCACACCTCACCTCTGCCCAAACAACGCAAAATTACGCTGCGCTGGCAGGAGGTGAGCGGATTGACGTGCTCGTTCGTCCATCGAGTCTGCGCATCTCCCGCTCGAGGCGATCGACGCTTCCAGAACCCTCGATGCCGCGCACGCCGTGCTTGTCAAAGAGATAGGTGAGCAAGTTCTTCTTGTCGTCCGCCAGTCCGTCCAGCAGCGCGAACAGGTGCGCGTCGTCGCGCAGCACGACCTGCGCCGCGATGATTGCTGCCGCCGCCGCTTCACGCACGACGAGCGAGGTGGTATCAGTCAGCGCGGCGACGAGCGTGTGCTTTAAGCGCGGCAGCTCGTCTTCGAGCACCTCGGCGGGCAGACGCAGTGCGAACTTGGCAAGCGCGATAAGGCCAAAGGCGTATGAGCCCGCCTTGGTTTCTTCAGAATACGACCGTGGGACCGGGGTGGCACGGAAGGACACCAGAGAGGCGTGGAGAGTCGTCAGGCCGTAGACGGCCTCAACGCGCGCGGCGAGGGCATCGCGGAGGCTGTTTGTGGCCTCAAAAACCTATAAATGCGTGACTTGGGGGTCAGCATATTGCTACGGCTAGGCTAGTGGGTGTACGCACGCGTTGTTTGTTGGAGTACCTCACCGTCAAAAGGATAGTGAATACTTCGGCCTCATGGCCTTCCATGGGCAACGTCAAGTATTCTAGCATCTCCCACAGGACAATCAGTCCGTACTCCAGTATTTCCTCGCTCTTTTTTTTTCAAGTGAAACGATCAGAGCCCGGACACAGTCCTTTCATAAACTCCAAGCCTACCTTGTCTGGAGACAAAAACTTCTGTAGCGCACTGAACAGCTTGCTGAAGCTCCTATTCTCTGTCCATAACTCAGGCTTGAGCAAAGGGAGTACACCGGCGCTTGAAATGAAGGGTGACGGGCTCGCGGGCATCGAAAGACTAGAACTCAGAGGGGAAATGGCGTCCATTGAGGGGTGCGCAACACAAAAGGTCGCGAGATTTTTCAGCGTGGACCCGTCTGCGATGCCCTGGTCGAGTGCAACGATGTACCCCTGAAGTTCCACGGCCGCATCGGCGGCGTTCGACGCAAAAAGAGGATTGCGCTGATTGAACACTGGGGTGGATCGGTTTTACTTTGAGAGGAAAGTAACAGAACGACAAGTAGTGATACGTACAGGCCATGCGTTTCCTCCACCAAGCACCATCAACCCTTGTTGACGTAGGCCTGAGCATATCGGTCATCAGAGAAGGAGTAGCTTGGTGCGCTGGACTATCCCGGAAGGCGGCAGCCTGTTTCCAGACGGCAGCACTCTTGCTGTTCGGCGTTGATGGTGTGCGTGTCTGCGCCGTCAGCGTTGGGGCCAGAAGCTTCCTAGTCTGCGACGCGGTCCCATTATTGAGTAGCAAGGACGCTTGTGGATGGGCATCTTCGGGTTCCACAAGCTCAAGAAGGCGCTCTGCAGCACTCTGTGCCTGCTCTGCCCTTGCGCGCAAGGCATCCTCGACAACGAGCTGGGGCACGCTCGCAGGGTGAGGCTCGGTGGTTGAAGCTAGCTGATGTCCATTTGAAGTTGGCGACTGTGAGTCTGTGCGGGATTTAGACTGAGACTCCGGGGGATATTTCTCATATGGAGAGGAAAAAGAAACGGGGTTCGACTCGTTCATATCCAGGTCCGAGTCTGCATCATCAGGTAGGGGTATCGCAACGGCGGTGAGAAGATCACTATTGCCGTGATCGATATCGCCGAAGTTCGTAGACAGATACAGTGACTGGTGCGCGGTTGCGTCTTCACGATCTTCCGAGCGATGTGAAACAGCAGTAGGCGATGTGACTTTCGTCGTTGGTGAAGACGGTGAGGACGGCAGCGCGGTTTGCATGGCCTGTCGGAGTACAGTGCCGCGAGGAGGCGACGAAAATGGCGCCGGGACGACGCGAGGACCCGGATACGACGCGGAGTTACTTGAGTCGCCTGAAGAGGTCCGCGAGTGCGGTAACATCGTAGTCTTTCCTGATAATGTTCTAGTCCGGGAAGGGTTTGTTACGACCCTTGAACGAGGCAGAGTTGGAGGCGAGCCAGCTGCCACTCGTCCAGACACACTCCCGGTAGATAGGGAAGGCGAAATAGAGCGCTGCGGTGGAGACATGGTACGCGCCGCCGAGGTTGCCTGGTGTCGCAATGTCGGAGGCGCTGTTGCGATCGCCTTGGCTTTGGCCCGGCTTGCGGCAATAGCAGCTGCCACACTACTCTTCTTCGCTACCGGGGTCGTAGGTGGAACGGCTGGGAGATCTTGCTGATTCGGACAAGCCTTCTCCAATTGCTTACGGTTTGGTCCATCTTGTGTTTCCAAAATCATGCGACCTCGTTCCTTCCATAAACCTTCGAAAGACCAGAAGGTTGCACGTGAGTTCTGACGCACACCAATGTTTGCATCTGTCAGTGATTTCTTGATACAATTCTCCAGCATATCGAACATGCCAGACGCCTCGACTACATTTTTCGCGCGTGATCCGTGAAAGTCGAGATATGTCTTGACGTGTTCGATGACAAACGAGCGCGCCTGGGGGGTTTTGTCTTGCAGACCAGCCCAGAAGAGAGGGATGATTGTCCGCGGTTGCGGCGAGGTGTTCGCAATAACAATAGCTACAGTCGCCTGGGAGGTCTGTGCCACTATCTTCTTGGTGAAACCAGCCATCCGCAAGAGATTGGAAAGAATGGTCTCGACGCAAGGGTCGATGGATGTTCCGAGTAATACCGCAAGCTCATTGTAAAGTGAGCAAGTGTTCGTTGCAACTACGGTTCGTAAACTAGCAAGCTTGTGTACGACCACGTCATGAATGGTCCAACGTCAACACTTCTACAACTTACCGTTTTAAGCGACGCATCAATAAAAGACTTGAGGTGTGAAATGAACGTTTCGGCATAGCGGACGTGAACGTCGCCTTTAAGCATGCCCCGCACCCTGGTGACAGATCGGTCACGGGGAGCCCAATTGTGTTCGGTTTCTTTTCCCTAAAACAAGCATGACGACGGGAAGGGAAAGCAGCCAGATCGGGGCTCACTTCAAAAGATTTCAGCATTTCGGCAAATTCGGCGTCCAAGTCTTTGCTCGAAGCGACCTGCATCACCAGTTAGCCGGAGCCCAAGAAGGGGGGGGAGGAAGCTTGCACGCACAAAGACTGCCTGCACACTAGCAGCCGAGTCCCCTCCGCTAGGAGGTGGTGTCGCCATGGCCGTGCGACTGCCAGGTCTTGACGATTCCTTCGTACTCGCATAACCTGAGCTAACTGTTCGTGATGAAACCGTGCTCGGACCGGGTGCAGGGATCTCCGATCCTCCGACAGCTTTTTGTGCTTGTAGGGCCAAACTTGGCGGAATGTACTCCTTCTTTGTTGTCGCTTGTGACTGAGATGCATCTGCCGTGTCAGCGCCCCCACCCGCTGTCGTGCTGGTATTATCCGAACCCAGCACTCTGAGCAGCACGGTGTCTACTATGGTCTTTCTCACCCCCTTCTTCGTCAACTCACGTTTGAGATCTGCACGCGCGGCATCCGAAGCACCTGGGCCAGTGAAGAGAGCCACGACTGAAGTTTTGGCAGTCTCGCGTACGGTAGAATCACTGTCCTCAAGAGCGCCGACAAGAATAGGGAGGTAAGGACGAATAGGGAAAAGATGATGCGCGCGCCGAATATCCACCAAGGTTAGAATGGACTACAGAACAGCAAATGTTGCGTCAAAATGCAAAGAGTCATGGTGACCATGACAACTTACCTGTTCACGGACTCTCCATGCTTTACTTGTAAGTCCGATGTCCTTCAAGAGTCGCTCAAACATCTGTGATGCAGTTTCCTGTGTCTTGCCACTCTTCGAGTTTGCCAGGTTCGATCCACCTCCGACCCGAAACGCGAGCCCGCCGAGAATAACCAGGCTTTCGCGCGCCTTCTCGCGTGATCTTTCTCGAGCATCACCGAGGCGGTCGATTATTCCACCGGTGGAGAGGAAGGCGATTAAAGCCTGCCGGAGAGTGTACGAATCGATAGTTGGTGAGGTAACGGAGGAAGTCGAGGACGAGGACGATGCGGCAACGGGGCGCGCATGACTATTGGAAAGGAGAAGTGGAAGGAGAGGGGGAAGTGCGGAGAGAGTTGCGGCTTGTAGATGTTGGTGTGAAACCCGGAGGCATGCCTTGAAGGTTTGGATGACAGTGTCAGCGTCGGGAATCTGTTCCGAGGTTTATGTTGAGAAGGCAATGTCTCGGGAAAATATCTAATGACAAGCATACCGTTGCACCATTCTCGAATTCTGCCTGTAACCTAGTCATAGAATCGATTTTAACATCTACATCTGTTCAAAAGAAAATAAGCGGGTTGTTGGCACGTCGAAATACAGCCAGAACGTGCCGCTCGCTTTGCACTGTTGAATGAGCTTCGAAACATTAGATTCGTCCATCGTAGCGACAACAGGGTTGCATGAAAAGGGCTTGATTGCCACGAGTTGATATTTCGGAGTGTGTGTGTCTCGGTTAAGTAAAAAAAAATTGCGGCCGAGGTTCAAAGTTTTCACTAAGCCCAGGTCGACTTTGCTCAGCGCGTCATGATCGCGTCGACGTAATCAATTCATACAACAGAAAGACAACTACAATGTATAACCCATCGGATTTCACCTATCTGAATGGCCAAGTGACCTATCTGGCTGAATATGATCTCGGATACGTTGTTTCTAAAGTGCACCCACGGTCCTCGCTTTAGATGGTCTTCTTGATAATGAAGCGATCACCTAAATCTTACCAGATCTTTAAGTTCAGGAAATTTGCCTTCCACCTTTCTATCCCATACCAGGATAGGTTTTGTCTCATCGGTCACGGTGAGCCATATCCGAAATCGACCAGCAGTATCCTCCGAGTTCAACGGTATGATCGTGGTGCTCTTGAGCACGGGTGGTGGGAACGTTAGGAACAACTCGGTGGATGTCCACGTCGCCCGATGAAGCCTTACATATGGCACCCCTAAATACCCTCACTATCAACGCCCCATTTATCGAGAACTCACCAGCGACACTGAGTAACGATGAGGTGTTAACATCAGAGATTAGCAAAGTGACGTGTGCAAGACGCTCACTCTGTCACAGAATTCTATGATGACACTAGGAGGGAGAGTGGGAGCAGGGGCAATAAATGTTGAAGGGTCCATCGGGTTGTACGTAGGCTGTTCAGTTGAATATGGAGGGCAATCCGTGCAGACATCGGAGGAAGAGGCCATGGGTACTCAGGCACGTGCCTATACATTGTTGACGTGTTATTTGGTCAAGCGCGTCGAGTATCATCGATCATCTCGTGGTCAAATCTGAGCGTCAACTCGCAACGTGATGTCCATGGCCCTCCCCGTTCTGCCCAGTTCATCACCGGACTTACCTACACCGTCGCCGTTAGTATGGCCAGTTCACAGTCAGTTCTTAAAACCCTAGTCCTTTTCCATAAACTGATCTCCAACTTAGTCGAGGTACGCCTCTCTCAGACCTCCACGGCTCGTTTCGATACCATTCGCAACGCTGTCCACCAATACATTCTGAAATCCTTTGAAACAATTGCACTCCCCTCAAAACTAGATGGCTGGGAGAACGTTCCTGTGCTTGCCTCATCTGTGGAACAGATTACTGCCTGCGAGTCGTCCTCTCCGACGTCCTATCTTCCTGTAGCCCAAGCTTCCCTTCAGATTCATGTATATCAACCGACAGATGGCGACACTGCTGAGGGATTCTCTGCTGGGTCAAGTAGCGATGGCGAGGAAATCATGGCTGCCAGTGTTTGCGAGCTGCCTAGCAGGCAATGGGAGGGTCTCTGGGACAGTCTAATTTTCCCGGACGACACTAAATCTAGGCTCCTGGACTATATATATGCGACCGTATTATTCAGCGATGCCAACGTTGATTGTGAGTCTGTATTTGTTCTACGACTCCAACACGTTTGACTCTATATCTCCAGTCAATATCGTCACCTGGAACCGTGTGGTACTCTTGCATGGCCCTCCTGGAACTGGGAAAACCTCACTTTGCCGAGCTCTTGCCCAAAAACTCTCCGTGCGATTGTCACACCGGTGAGCACCCCACAGCGCTGTTTGAGCCACATCCTGCAACTAACTGCTCATAGATACCCTCACTCTCGCCTGCTTGAGATCAACTCCCATTCCCTTTTCTCGCGCTGGTTCTCCGAGTCGGGAAAACTAGTGCAAAAGCTTTTCGGAAGTGTTATGGACCTTGTCGAGGACGAAGACACTTTCGTTGTAGTTCTCATAGGTAATTTCGTGCCTCGCATCGTGTTGTCCTGATATCATGCTTATCGTGGTCGCAACTGACAGACGAAGTCGAGTCTCTCACTGCCGCACGGGCAGGTGCCATGGCTGGTACTGAACCTACTGACGCATTACGGGTAAAATTTCATGTTTACCACCGATATTCAATTCTCAAAGACAGTTTCACAGGTCGTGAATGCTCTGCTTACTCAACTCGATAAGCTTCGACATAAGAAAAATGTACTGGTGGTGTCCACCAGTAACCTCGCCAAGGCAATCGGTCAGTACAAAGCTCGGCGAAGCTCATGTGCCAAACGCTCACACACACACACGCACAAGACTCGGCTTTTGTCGACCGTGCTGACATTGTGCAGTACATAGATCTTCCGCCGCCTGAAGCCATCTACGTGATTTTGCGAAGCTGCCTGCTCGAACTCATCGCAAAGGGTGTTATCGCCTCCGTGGTACGTTACCACCGTTTGTGTTTCTAAAGTGATTGTCTCAAAAATATTCATAGGAAGTTCCGTCGCTGGAAGAAGCGCGGTATTTTGAACGCACAACAATCGACATAGACCCCCATATTACAACCGCAGCTTCACAGCGTCCAAGGCAAATCGCAGTCCAGCTCTTTCGGCTCGCCCAGAAATGCAGGGTGAGCCCATTCCGTTGAAGTCATAATTTTCAAAAAAAAAATTGTGGCCATCGATCCGAACAGGATCAAAAGATGTCTGGTCGTTCCCTCCGTCGCTTGCCTGTGCTGGCACACGCACGTTACATTAGTCTCGGCTACGTGTCTGCCCTCGCACCGGTGGATTCCATGCCACAAAAGGCCATCAACGGTGTAAAGGCTCCAAGTGCACCAGGCCCAAACGGGTTGAGTACACAAGTCGAGGTGTGGCTCAATGCAATGGAGAAAGTTGTAGAGGGCCAGGCGGGCGAGCTGAAGCGATTCGAGCAACAAAGCTAGCTATGAACCTACTTATTACATCGCGGCCTATGGACACGCACCCCGTAAATTAACCTACAGATATTGAAATCTAAAGGACATGAGGGGTATATATATGCTCTGTTTAGTGGACAGTGCGTCAGTTCATGAAGACAATATCACCGAAGATGAACCCTCACGAGGTGCCCGCTCCCGGGGGACGGTGAGCTCTGAAGAAGCCAAGCGGATAAAGGCTATGATGGTAACCTCTTCTCTCGTGTACGACGAAACTTCGTCACTTGCGGAGCCACAAAGTTCACGGCTTTCTTCCAAAATTGTTTGGTGACAGGGACTCGAGTTCGCCCATCAGCCAGCCAAACATCTTTCCCCGACCACACCCGCCTCCCGAGCCGTTCTTTGATCCGGTGAGTCGTGCGCCCAAAGACAGCCTCGACGTCCAACTTTAGCTGCTCGAGTTGCTTGACATCACGTTGCAAGATGGAGATGTGCGTGTCGATATCAAAGATGCGGGGTCGCCGTGTGGAATGTGAACGGTCAGAATCCAAATCGAGGTCGAAGATGTTTGTCTTAGACTTGAGACGCGAAGGCTGAACGATCGACGCGATTGGCGGCGTGGGTGAACTAAGATTGGGGGATGACATGGAAGCCACGATCGAGCCGTCGCCAGGTGGAAATGCTGGGGTTTGAAGGGGCGAGGAACCTGTTGAGGTTGAGCCTGATGCTTCTTGCGACAGATCAACACCAGAAGGGCTACTCTCCTGTGCGGCATGGGTCGTAGGAGGAAGCATTTTTGTCGGCTCTGCTATCCCCTCTGAATCTGAGCCCGCACCAGAGATATCACCGCCGAGTGCCATCCCTTGGCCATACCGTATCGATCGCTTGTATCTATACCAGAATAGGTCTTTGTGCTTGCGACGCAAGGTGCGCTTGATCATTCTCAGCGTCCACCACATAAGCCCCCCGTGCTTTTTACGGTTGCTGAGACCAAAGACAGAGAGAAACATGCTCCTGTTCACCGCCAAGAGCGGTGCGACGATCTGATCGACTGGGGACACACATAGATCACGCTTGAGGCGTCGATCCTCGTCCCTGTCTAGGTGCATGGCGTGCACAAGATAGTGTCGCGCAAAGACCACATGATCAGCCCTGGAGGCATGCTCAATGAGATATTGAAAGGTAACGGTGTTCGGTGATGCAGACGGAAGGGCTGGGCTGGAAGGAGGGTTGATGGAGTAATCGTCTTCATCCTCATCGAAGAGAGACGACGGCGACTGGCTAGGTGGTGGGAGAGGTTGGGAAAGTACTTCGAAGGCCTGCGCCATTTTTGATATCCGTTGTGTACGACCCAGCATGTCAACTATCACATTTAGCCCAGAGGTAGAAAGTGGCTGTAGCGAATACAACGGAGGGTCTCGTGCCTCTGGGACTTTGGCTTTTGAGGCCACCTGCTGTTCCATGATCTCTAGTGGTAGGCGATCGGGATATGCTAGGTCTATGCCGTAGCTGTACTTGATTAGATCGTCAAATCCCTTCTCGTCGACCGTTTCGCGCAGAATCCGAATGGCGAGGTCCATGTTGACAGAAGTCAACGGTATTTTCCTTGCTCGCATGTCTCGGAGAAGTTCCCTGGCTATCTTGGTCGTTTCTTCAATCAGGGTTGGGCGGCGTTCTTCGGAACAAGGAAGCGATAGTCGGTGGGCCAACGCTTGTAGGCATAAACCGTATGTCTTTTTGTGTGGTTCGATTCCTACAAACGCCATTTCCTGAAGTACTCTCTTGGAGCCAACGTAATGGCCGACGGCAGCGAATTGCTCCAAAATGAAGTGGTAGTCGTCCAACTCGGCTTGCCACCCAGCCGAACGTATGTTTTTCATGACGATCTGAAAGCGATTCTCATACGCGTGCGGGGCATGCGGATAGTACCTTGCGCGGCGTTCTCTTGTACTAGCTGCGCGTATGACGCTGGCTGGTGGTACGCACTTTCTGAGCATAAGTTGGTGGACTTCAAGTGGGAGTCTCTCGAAGCCCATGTAATTGAGCAGGTCGAGATAGTGAGCCCAGGGGCGCGAGGGATTGGCATCTCCCCTTTCGAGGCTGTTCAGAAGGTCACGCGTTTTCGCGGCTATCAGCAAGTCCGTCGGCGAGGGGTGGTCCGATGTGGGGGTGGATGCGGATACATCGAAGGTGAGGGCTGTAGTGATGACGCGAGAAGATGATGGAACGTGATGGAAACGTGAAGAAATTCTAGGTGTTGTTAACTGTCTGAGTCCGAGGCCATGGGCAAAGCGCGCTGACATGAGTTTGACGATGCAGAGTTAGAGCTCTAAGAAAATAGTCGGTCTCCGCGCTTCGTCACGTGTCTGTATCCGTCGTCCGATCTGCCGCAAGCGACCGTGACTGGCATGGCCTACTCACTGTCAGTGTCCACTCTATCGCCTATCAGGTCATTCGTATCAATGCAAATACGATTCGGTCTTTCTACTTGCAGAGTGCCTCATAGGGCGGTGATTTTTCGATTGAACGAGACCTTTAGGGAAAGTTCCGTTCGGTGTCTATTGCTCAGGTTGAACTGGACCTCGGTCTATCATTTTCACCACATGGGACGTCTGCGCGACCACTGTTGGCATCAGAGAGGTTACATCCGCCTCATCGGCGTCTTGGCTTAGGGTCCTTGTTTTTCCACGAGGCGTCTGTTCCATCTTCATGTACTGCCGCCCTATTAACATGAAGTGTCAAAGTTATCAATGTCCGGGCGAGTTCACGCTATCTGCTAGGGGCTATCCGACAGGGGACTTTGCACGTTCATGGTCATTTAACTCTCCGCCGCAGATATGCGGCGCGCATAAACCGTACTACCGAGGTGTAAAGTTGGCACCACCGCCGAACTTGTGCACCACATCAGTGTTTGGCCACAGAATCACCCTCTAATCTTTTGATCGACCGCATGTGCAACGCAAGCCGCAAGCCGCCGATTGCTGAGCTCCTTATCCTGAGACAAACCACCAAAGCCGCCGTTGATTGAACGAATTTTGGGGGGGTTATGTTTGACAATGCCACGCAATGTACGTACTTGCTGGGTCCCCTCTTCATTCCCGGCTTGCCTATGTTGGGCAGAATTCTCCAAGGTATGGTCACACATTGTCAGCTCCCCCTTTCTACTCGCGTCCTATCTGAACGAGGCGCCTTGTAATTTCGGCAGCTATGGATCATTTCCCGTTCGTACGTTTTTGCAGCGGTATTAATGGCCTGAGCCCACCATCTGGGACCCCGCCGCGGGTTGCTTCGCCCGGAATTGCAATTTGGGGGCCTGCCTCGCCTTGGGCGCCACGTAAGGGCATTCTTTTCATTAGAAATTTTGTTGACAACATCATGTCTCCCGACACATTTTTCCTACCCCAACGGCGATGATTTCCAGGCGTTGGTGACATTTCTGACTGGTCAATGGATTAGCACAGATCAATTGATAGACAAGTGGTTCACGTGAGACAGTTCGGTAGAAATACGGGCCCTTTAACTCCCTTCCATGAATGTCCTCCGAGTGATGCGCACCTCATCAGTCACCGACTGTTTTGAGCAAGGGCAGCGGGGAAGTCGGATCAGCAAGACTCTTTACATTGAAGGTTGCATGCAACCAAACACCACACGGGCTCCGCGTCCGATATCGGCGTCTCCCACCAGCGTATGGAAACGCCATACGCATCGGATTAGCTTTTGATTTGTTGATGTACCTGCACTAGCTTGAGTTGAGTTCCCCGAGCCTCGAACCAACGAAAGTAATTAAAATGTTTGCAGACGAATACAGAAATTGGAGAACATCTTCGTAACAGTACGGGATGATGTCCGTGGTCTTTTCCTTGATGTACAGGCAACATGCTGCAAGATGCCGACGAGAGGAGGATGTGGTTTCATAATTCACTACGGACGGCCAATCGTTTTGCTACTCACCTCACCGGGTTGTCGCCTCGCGGACCTCAGCGAGCCAAGAATGAACATGGCTACCAATACCCTGGCGATGGATCTGATGAACTGACTGCCTTATCCGACCCTTTTTGAAATTTTTGCCAGCGCAGAACCCAGGACCAGCTTGTTGGGGTTCACCGGGTCCTGGCCTGAACGAAACACCAAGGACAGAGAGGGGTGGGATACCTCGCCGCCCAAGTAGACGTCTCGTAGTCGCCAAAAAGCCTGTCTCGCGCTATCTCCCGTATCGCTTCCAAGGAGCGAACAACAACAAACAGGAAGTGGCGTTCCGGATCTCGTTTGGGTTGCCTGCGAGGTACGGTGTCCACGACTTTTTTTTTTCCCCTCTCCGCGGGATACGCTTGTTTTCTCAATATCTTCTCCATCCGTGATTCGCTCCACCGGCGTGCAACGGCCTCCTTGAGTACGCGGCACGCCGACCTTTTATGGTGCATAACTTGGGGAGGGCCGGGGACTTCATTTTGCACTTGAGGGTTCACCCACCTAGATCACAATCGGGCCCGATGGCGAAGATCATGCTAAGACGGGTTCCCGACGGCTGCACGTACTAAGCAACAGCCTCGTAAGTTCCTCCGAAGGCGATAAGAGCTTGACTACTTTGGTTCTCCGAGCGGTGGCGTTCATCTCTAGATCTCGCGGATGATAAGAAGGCCATGGGTAGAAGGGAATTACCGCCGAGCGAGGCGACGTGGGCGCAATTAAATGTACAAAGGCAGCCGTTTCCTAGGACAGCCTGGAGAAAGTATTTCCTAAAGCGGTGTGTTCTGTTCATGGGGTTCTGATGGATATCCAACTAGAGCACACACTGAGTTTACGTTAGACAAAGGAGAAATGAGAGGGCGCCAATGAAAAAAACGCTCTAGCCCCATCCGAGACGCGATAGTGCCGACTATTCAACTGGCAAAACTAGCGCGAAGACAGCATGACATGGTGACTGTCCAAGACTTCTCACGCATCACCGCATGCCGTGACAAGGAGCGCCACGACGTGGAACCCAAGGAATGGCTTCGGCGGGTGAGCGGAGGATCATGCGCAGCGGTGCTCAAGGTTACATGGGAATAGAGAATGAGTAGTAGGCCATGTCCATCTCGTAATGTTTCGGAAGTTGCACATGCTACGACAAATCCGGCAAACCGCGGCAGCAAGGGTACAAGTATAGCCGTCTTGAGAGGCGACGGAGATTCGGGGGCGTTTGGTGTCGGTTCGCCGAACACCATCTCAAAAGGGTGTAGTATTACACTCCAGCATCTGTCTGGAAAATGGATTGGAGTTGCGGAACTCAATCCTTGTAGAACGGACATCCTGAAAATATAATTTAGGAGATGTGGGTATAGCGGACTTGACAGTTTGTTTGACCATTCGTAGTGACCTATACAGTCCGTACGGCAAACGCAATACAAATACATATCAATGAATCCTGCCGTAACGACCGTTCAGTGGGCGGGAGGTGGTCAAAAGAATACACGTACTACGTACCGTGACCAATACCTCTTGTACAACCGCATCCGAATCTTCCCAATGGCAAGCGACATGAGCACTAAACAGAAGAGCTGAGGATGGCTGGTTATAATGTGTCACGTGACTTTACACACCGACCCCCTTGTCCCACATTCTCGTTAAACTGCGTCAGTACAATATATTTGCTTTCAAGAATAGAGGTCAAATGGAAGAGCTAATGAGGTGGTATTGATTGCGCAACTACCCACAATCCTCTTGGCTCAATCTCTGTATGTAGTTCAGGTGGACCGTCTCGACCGTTGGGTGGTAAGTATAC
Source organism: Lactifluus pinguis (assembly GCA_003313945.1). Lineage (NCBI taxonomy): Eukaryota > Fungi > Basidiomycota > Agaricomycetes > Russulales > Russulaceae > Lactifluus > Lactifluus pinguis. Next base: position 4,872 of record QLPA01006236.1, on the reverse strand, counting down.
ATGCGTACCCAGCATTCTTTCCTTGACCCGATCTCCAATCTCTTTCATTAATGCGCCCTTTCTTTCTTTTTCTTTGAAATCTGCCCAAGTCACGTCCTGTAACGTTGAAGAGAGAAGCTTTTTGATGTATGGCTTCAATTGGTCTGAATCGAATTTAGGACGAGGAGATGTAGCGCCTGAACGGGGACTGGCGGGTGAGCGGAGGCCAGGCAATGTTGAGCTTGCCATGGTTTTTATCAAGTTGTGCGATAGATAAAACCGCGCTTTGGCAAAAAGCGCGTATGTTTTGTCCTGTTTGGATATCGCGCGCTGTACGTGCGCTGCGCTGTTACCAACAGCTGTCATCGCTCTCCTCCCTACATTCACACCCCTGCATGTCTGATATCGCATTTCCGGGGCACCCCTCTTCATCTTCACAACATGATGAGGGTCTCTATCGACTAACATTTGATTCCATGCCCACCAGTGGGTTTCAAATGAACCCTCAATCTGCTCATCCTCCGCGAACACCTCGGACTTCCGTCATGACCTCGGGTACAACGCCTTTCAATTCGCAAGTGGATTCAAGTAAGGAGGAGCCGGAGGATCACCCTGCCGATGTCGAAGTGGAGCCGGACGTTGACGAGGAAGAGAGCCAAGAGAGGGCCGCCACGAAGAGCCAGATTCGTGTACAAGATATTTGTCGTGAGTTCGTCAAGACTAGCTCAGGGAGGGACAAGGCTTTTGTACTCTATTTTGCCTCTTCAGCCACTACTCTTACTGATTGTCTTTGGCTTTTGGTAATATACAGAAAATAATACAGTATTCTATGAAAGCGTACTTGGTTTTTCACCATTCTATTTTGCGAAGTGTCCCGCTACGGGGAACCAAGAAAAAAGCGTTCGAAGTAGAGTTATTGCAGCGTCTGGACTCTACCGTCTCCGGGCTCTCGCTTACACGGTGCGGACCAGTCACCGGAAAACTCAGACTAGGTTTAATGTTCCAATTTCTTGAGACAGGAAGTGCCTCATAATGTTCAATTGGCTGACGCCATTGACGTCCATCCTCGCCGAACATTCTGCCTCCCCGGTGTATCCGGCAGGAGGCGCAAAGGGTGCACCATCGCCCCGGAAACCTCTACTTCACACGTTTCTGCATGCACCACCCCCCATATTATTAGAGCTCGTCCAGGCTGTTGCAGACGATGTATCCACGTGCTCCAAGCTGGGTTTGTTGGGGAGGGCAACAGGCGAGCGCGCCGGGCGCTTCGCTGACTGGTGCTGGTTTGCGAGCACATTGGTTGACTTGGTAGAGAACAACGTGGAACTTGGCATGATTACAAACTCTCGGCGTGCTGGTAAGTTTTAATTGGTTGGATCCTGATGGGACCGCTTATCGGTAACTGGCAAATAGTGGAATCGCGTCTTTACGCAGAATCAATGGCAGGCGCGACAGCGAAATCTACGCCTCACAATACCAAGGTAGACGATAGGGAATTGAAACTATTACAACGGCAGGCCTACTGGCTTCAGGTCCAACGGACCAAATTGCTCATGGATTTGATATTCGTATGTGAGTAACGTGACAACTGCGTGAACTTTGCTTGGGTTGATGCAGTTATCCCAATTTAGCCTACGATGTGTTCAGATGGCAGCGAGGAAGAGAAGCAGTCAAGGCGCTCACAGGCCTGGCCTCTGCGCTTCTCAGGTACTCATCACGCACTAGCCTTCTGCCGCACGTCCTCTGACAGGCCCCGTTTAGCTCGTCTAAGCTGTACGATCGTCATAGGAACTCGCTCATCAAGGCGAAGGTATTAAGCTTCTGATTCCAAATTCCTTTGGCTTCCCTCGTACCTTTGTCTTGCTTCAGCTCGCTTGATATATATGTAGAATCAGTTCTTTGGGCGTTCTGATCGATACCATATGGGTGTTGGGTCCGATGACCACTGCTCCGTGCTCGCGTGTTAGACTTCGGGCCTTCCCGATTGGCGTGAGGTGACTGCGTTGGATCATAAAGCTTCTGGTTCGAGTACTACAAAGACACGTATGATAGATGATCGAATAATCTGGATGAATAATATGCCATGTTCCAAACCTCCTTTCATCCGCGCCTAAGCCACTCAAACCAACTTCCTGTCGTTCTCGGGCCTAAGACAGCGTCAGTACCCTCACGAGAGGGAGGCGAGTTTGTTCTCTCGAGTATCAGGGTATCAATTTCTCGCTCAAGTTGTTCAACACGTGCACGAGCCTCGTCAAGGTATTTTTCGTGCAACAAATGAGTCTGTAGGAGTTGTAGGCCCTAGAATTCCCACCGTTGAATAGTTACGGTAACGAGGATGAGCTTGACGCACCATATAAACTGCGGACCCGAGCAGAGCCACTGGTATCATGGCTGGGATGAGATTTGAATAAAATTGAGCGTGACGACTTGGCCTATGACTGCTGTCGCTGTGTATGCAACGACGGATCGACAGATGGTTTCTGGTATTTGTCGCGAGCGTTCGCCGAAGCATCATAAGTGAAGGAACAAGAGGAGATAGACGTATCGAGTGAGAACTAAATCCGAGACGGGCGCAGATCAGAGACGGCATGAGACCGAGACCGATGTGGCCGGTAAGCAAGTGGACCGCAAACAATGTTGACAGGTTTTTGGTACGTTAAGTGCCGGGGGAGTGAGGCTTGCCCTACCCGTGACTTACCCGCTCATCCCTCTTCCTCTTCCCCTTGCTGGCCCGACATTCGACCGGGGGCGAAGACGTTCTGCCATTCCACGGTCCTTCAAGACATCCCTCCCTTACTCACCCACAGTCATTCTTGTCTACTCTCTGCTCAATCATCATCTATCCATCGTTTGCCGGCCGTAGCAGATCGACATCATCACAATCAGTTCCCATCATTACTGCAAGCTGCGGAAAGCCCCTTACTTTCTTCGACTTAATTGTTTTTTACTTTTGCTATGACCTTTCGAAATTCCGTCCCTGCATCTCGAACGTACCTCAACCACCAGGAAGGACCCCACTCTCTCCAGCTAATTCCTCGGAGTACACCACAGTCACCCGTCCATCCTTCCCACCATCGATCTCGTTCGCTTTCTCGTTATTACAGGTTTGAAGAGAGCCTCATCGACGAGAAATCTCGACCTGATGGCGTGCCTCAGACCTCACTCACAAAAACGGAGGGTAGCACATCGCGAGCCGTGGCTTACGAGCCTCTCTCCTTGCGCCATCAGTCGCGCTCATCGTCAGTGGCTTCTCCTAGACATTTGACCTCTCACTACACCAGTGCCTCATCTCACCTCGCACCATCTCCAACTTTACATCACGCACCTTCCCACTTTGCTCTGCCATTACCCTCGCTACACACCGGCTATCTTCATCCCCCCCGTAAGATTAGGTTTTGCTCTATCATCAAGCCGTGGTTGCCCGTCCTTGTATATCTATCGACATCTCTTGGGTTCTTGGTCGCGATTGCGTTTTGGAAAACGCAGGTTTTTCAAGGTTTGTTCTATAATTACATGTTATCTCCGTTCGTGCCCCTGCCCTCGGGTCGCAATTGGGGTGAATGATACGCGCTTATACTTACGTCTATCTGTCTCTGTCTCTGTCCACAGGTTTGGACAACTTGTCCACTTGGCTCAAAGAGGACGAAACTTTTGGGTATGGCGTTCTCTTTTTCCTCATATTCATAACTACGTTTCGTAAGTAAATTCGGTCCACCACCCGAAATTAAATGGGATTGAATGCATACCCGCAGCTCCTCTACCACTCTATTCCACCCTCATTGTCTTATCTGGATATACATTCGGTCCCTGGGCTGGCGCCATCCTTTCCTATTGGGCCGCTCTCATCGGCGCCTTTGTCGTATTCATGCTTTCGCGTTACCTTTTTCGCGACTTGATCACGCGCTGGCTCTCAAATGCGACTTCTGTCAAGCGGGTTGTTCGCGCTATCGAGAAGCGACCACAATTGCTTTTCCTGATCCGCTTGGCTCCATATCCCTACAACGTCATGAATTGCCTCCTCGGTGCATCTCCGACCCTTACGTTGCGTACATACCTAGTATGCACAGCTCTGTCACTTTTCAAAGTCATCATCCACACCGCTCTGGGTTCTTCCATTCACTCCTTTGCACGTTATCATGTGCAGCCAAAGTCACCCCAAGATACTGCCCCCGATGGTCGGCCTGGCCTATCTCAATCGGACGGAGAGGCGGGCACAGAAGAAGAGAATCCTTTGAGTTTTTATGCCAAGATCGCTGGTATGATTCTAGCTGTCGGCGTTTTCATCTATATATCGGTGGTAGCGCGCAAAGCAATAAACGAAGAGCTGGGTGACGACGATGACTTGCCTAGTCATACGGATGAGGAAGCCATATCATTCTTGTCACCAAGTGGCATGTCACGTCAATCTGAGGATGAAAGGGATCCATACGTCAACTCAAGAGCGGGAGACCCCATGTCAGAGGCCTCATTCCACACGCCCATCACACCGACCTCCGCCGCGGACGCCGCCGTTGCTCGCACGCGGCCATTACCCCCCGGAGTATACCGGAATGGCGCAATACGAGATGTGCGGTGGCAGCCGAGAGAGGAAGGCAGTGTGCTACATTGAGAGCGCAGGCGCTCTCTCTCTTTTTCCTTAATTTGATTTCCTTCGATTTACTGCTAGCCCGACGGCTCGCGCGGACTCTTTTTTATTTATTTTAATATTCCTCTTTCCCGTTACATTTATTCTGGACCTGTACTTACAACCTGCTCGTGTGAACAGACATTTTGTGTACTCACCTGACCGTGATAGCTCGGCTGGGAAAGGAAGTGAAAAAAATGGGGCGGGAGACAAGCCGCGGAAGTCCGTTTGCACGGATGTGTCTGACGCCACATATATAGAGTCTGTGT
>QLPA01006234.1:0-12665 GCA_003313945.1 Lactifluus pinguis | reverse complement strand
GTACGAGACAAACACTGGATTGAATGGGATATCGTCGCCACGGAGATTAAGCACATAGGCTAGAAAAGCAGTCTTGTAAGCACAGATTGAATAAGGGACGGACAACGAACTCACCAATGCAGGCCAGATTGGTCACCAATGTGCCAACGTGTTGCTGAGATGGCGCCGGCGGGTCTTTCGATGGTGTCGAACCAGATGGGGGCAGGTTTTTAATCCAGTCACGGACTTGCATGAGCTTTTTTGAAGCATCCTTGCCTATATGATTGCCACGGGTCAGTCAAAAAGTAGGGACAATGAAGATCTCAACTCGCCAGTATACTCGATCGGTTGCGTATAAATCTTGTTCTTTGAACGCGTCGGTTTATCCTCCCAGATCAGATCGATCAAGTTTTGTGACGGATAAACAAGCTTGGACCTCTTTGCTTGGAGTAGGGGGTAAAGCTGTGTAGCGGTTTCGTTGGAGACCATACGCGCATCAACTCCGACTCTTGACTCATAAACACGGTCCTGTGGGAAAAACCAAACCAGGATGGTTTGATCACAAACATCCGCAGGGTACTAAAAAAGCACTCACCGAAACCCATTCTACCCAGTTCCGAGGTCCAGAAGGCATGCCAACGCGGATGAGAGTCCAGTTTTCGTCAAGTTCCTGCTCGGCTTGGAGCCAATAGCGCGAGTCGGTGATGAGATAGGCGGCTGTCTTTGAAACGATCGCTTGACCAGCCGAGCCCGTAAAGCTGTGTTTGGTATTAGTGCAAAAATGACTCGAACACTGCGGACGGGCGTACTTTGTTATCCATTCCCTGCGCTTGTCGGCTTTGGCAGTGTACTCGGATTGGTGAGCATCTTCAGACATAACAACGCTACGCATAGATATATATGAGTAATGAGAAAGTGAGAAAGTGAGGAAGAGACAAACTAGTAATCGAGGCTATCCTTTGCCATGTGCTTGCGCAGCTCGACAATACGGGTGTACGTGTCGGCGTACTCACGTATGGGGTCTTCATAGCCTTCCTTGCGCTCGATGGCTGATCCAGTGAGGGTATTGACGGTGCTCTGGGACCTTTTGGACCGTTTGCTTCCGTGAGAGGACTTGGTGGCTTTACTAGCTTGAGTATCATTACTTCTCCTCGAATCTTGGGAACTCTTCGATCGCTGGGACATATGACGAGTCGGGGTCTGTGTAGACTCTGGGGGGAATGAAGGCGGGGCATCTCTGGGATAGACGGGAAGGATCGTGGTCGCGGAAGATGTGCGATTTGCTTCTGTGAAGAGGTCATCCTTATCCTTATCCTTGCGACCGAGTCCGAGACCCCATCCATAACCAAGCTTGCTTCGGAGAGTGTCACCACGAGTGAGTTTACGAGAGCGATCGAGCTTCGGTACGACTTTGCGGAATTGTCCGTACGATTCCGTATCCTCCGTAAAATGTAGGCTCACGGCCTGAGAAATGGCCTTGCCCGAACCTCTTGAGGGAACATCTGTCATCGTAGGGGTGGGTGATAACGAATTCGAGCGAGGCAGAGGGGTGCCGGTAGCGGATGGGCGTTGCGATCTTGAGAGAGAATCCTGGGAGTCCCGAGTACGCCGAGAACTGCCCGAAGCACGAGAACGAGAATGAGATGGGGTGAGATGAGATAAACTGCCATTGGATTTTTCGTCATCGTATTCATCGAGCTTCTTTTTCTTCCCCTTGAGATTGAAAGAGGGCAAACAGATGGGAGGCGGTGGTGGTGGAGGCGGCGGAGGAGGAGGCGGAGACATTGGGGATTGGGATTGAAGGAAGGAAGGGAGAGTTAGAAAGAAGTGGAAAGAACGAAACGAAATATGTAAAATTTCCGCACAGCACGAGGTTGAGATCTTCCGTCGACTATTTAATTCTGGTTACACCACGTGTTATTTCCTTTTATGGTAGTATCACCTATCCAAAGATCACTCCTTTTTACATTTTCCAATGGGACCTCATCCGCAAAAAAATGACGCTATTTAAAAAGGGACCATACAGCCATCCATCCTCATTGCCACGTTGACAACGGGCAACAGACAACCACCCTCCAATGGCGCATGGCACTTGACCTGCGTCCTCGTGGTGCCCCTCTCGTTCGCTGTTCAACACTTAGGTTTGTTCTGCCGTCAAACGCCGAGAGACGGAGCGTTCCATTTCCCCAGATTTTACCGATTTGAGCCACTTTCAGAGTTTGTCGGCGTTTATACGGCAAAGCGTTCATGGGAGAAGCCACCCGAATAGGGTGACCCCAAAACACGAGGCATCACGAACAATAGCCATCAACCGTGCTTCACGGCGTGGCCAATTCTGACTCAAACTTTTTACCAATGAAACCGAGTCAGTGCCATTCTTCCGGCCCGAATTATCAAACTCAACGTGGGCAATCTTTTGCACCCATTGGCACCACTTTTCACACAATCATCGATATAAAAGCTATTCGCCCGATCACCCACAACCTCGTGTGTGACCCTAATCATAGGAAACACATCCCAAATGACCCTTGAATCGTTTGGCACTTTGCTGTTTTCCATCCCTGAACCACGATGCCCGACCTTTCTCCCCAACCGAAATCTACAGACAGTTTGTGAGTCCAAATGATTCGACCAAGTGTACGCGCGTCCCTCTTCCGTAATCGCTTTCTCTTTGCAAAGGTCGCCTCCATTAATAATAACGCCGGCGCTCCACTGGCACCTCATCCGCCTTGCCCTGTAACATTTGACGTAGCCCTTTCCACATATCACACGACCTTTCTAGACCTACATTTTCGAAACGCGCCGTTTCTGCCAAATGCAAACCCTTTCCCATCTCCGTTGCCCTTTCCCAGAACCTTGGCTGATATCCGTGCCGTGCCCTTTTTGGTTCCTCAACCTGTTTTTCATTAAAGTCCTGGGCACAGCACCCCTCCGAGGCACGCTTTCCTATCTCCCTGCACTTCTCGTGCCTCCGACCAGGCTTCTACTATACAAGACGCGTGGCACGATACGACGCAGAATCTGCGGGTGGCTTAGGCCAGTGCGTACTCTTGCCTGACTTTTTCCTGAGCACCTATCATCGCAGAATATGGCACAATCGATTTTCTGCCACATTGGGCCGGTTTCTTGTCTTCACAAAAAAAAAAGCCCCGTTCATATAGATCATAGATAAGGGCTTGCCTGACTATGGCAAAGACTAGAAAGTGCGAGATGCTTCTTGTTTTCCTTGGATCCACCTTTTATTAGGTTCTGGGCGTTGATCTTGTGAGCTGTCCTGTCTGGGACAGGAGGTTAAGAGCTACCCTAGGAAGATGTAGTGTGAATAGGTGAAAAGGTGCGAGGTGTTTGGACCCCCGTTCACGCTCCTTAATCCAGCTTGGCATTTAATATCCAGTCCTCTTCCTACCAGTACCTCTATTGGGACCACTCCTTTTGGAAAATAGTGGCTGTGCCGACAGGTACTCATCCGTTGACGCCTACCTGAGCTGAAGGCTACTAGAATCGTTTGTCGCACAAACAGAGGGCGTTCTTTCGTTATTTAGTTAAGTTGTCTATGAAGACCAATCTTCCTACTACAACGTACAGATGGGATAAAATCACACGGAGAAAATAAATGGTTCACAGATAACGGAATGCAAAATATATATCACACAGCGAATGTCCAGCTCGTAGAGGTACCCCAAAAAAAAAAGAACTTTGCGAGGATGAGTACATAATGCATGGAAGTCTTAAAAAGATTCTAGAGGTGGCCCGTGTGGAAACTGCGAATTCTTCACGCAAAAGCGCAACTTGTCTGTTTTTTTTTGATATTCCCTTTGTTCGTCAATCTTCCAGGGCGATCATCTAATGGTGGCGATGCGGGGGTGCTCGTGGCCCGCTTTGTGGGGTCACTCAAACGCAAGGTCACTCGTCGATTGCGAGTGTTGGAACGGATTGTATCCGGCGCCCCGCACCGCAGACGGTATCAAATTCTGAGGGTCCGACTCCGGAATTGGGGTCGACGGCACCGAGCTCGGGTGTACGTACAACGCTCCCGGGAACGACGGCGCATAGTCTTGTAAATGTGTGGAGACGGCGAAGGACGGGTGGGGTGAGGATGGTGGCGACGGTGGCGTCGGCGGAGACGGTGGTTTGTGGTGGCGGCGTGTTGTTGTTGTTGTTGTTGCTGTTGCTGTGCGGCGCTCGGGCCCTGGCAGTGATGGGAGGGTAAGGGCAGACCTGACCTTTTTGAGCAGCGGATGATGTTGTTTCGAGTCTGAAACGTTTATGGGTGGCGTAGCCGCCGTGTAATAGTGCGCCTCCCTGCCAAACGGTCGTAGATCGGCCGGCCGTGCTGGTATTGGTATTGGTGATATTACGGGCAGTGCGGGAGGTCGACGGCCGGACAAGTTACTGATAGAGGGGGAGAAGGAGCGTAAGGAGGGTGCGTGGGGGGACGACGTGTGCAGATGAGGCGTAGAGGCGCTTCTCATATGATAAGCGTGAGTTCGAAAGGGCTACAACCGATTAAGCGAGATCCTAGATGATGCGTTGGGACTGGCTCACCTGTTGATAAAATGTAGGCGTAGGTGGGACGACCTCTGTGCTGCTACGATCCCTCGCAACTGTGATTCTGCTGACCCGGGAGATCCCACTGCCTGTTAGAGAAAAATCCCGACCGTTTCTGGAAATCAACATAACGCCATCTCTTGTAGTCGTCTCGGTATCATGATTGCGAACGCCACCGTCCTCCACGAATTTGACCGTATCGTGAGCGTCGTCAAACTCCGGTTCGAGTATCGCCGAGTATCGCGTCGCTTCGCTAGGTTGAAAAATATTCTGCAAAGGGCCTTCACGGTCCGCAGTTGAATTCCTACTCCGCCCAACTGAAGGTCGGTTTCGCCTCGTTCGCGACGACGACGCATTACTCCCGAGGGTGTCAAAGGGGTCCATTTCCGGGTCGGAATCCTCAATATCAAAGGTGTCTGAAATGGGGACATGAGACACGGGAATAGGGCCCCTGCCAAACAATCTCTGTATCGAACGAATAACGGCCGAGAGTGTCTCCCTTGTGCGAGGGCTGAGACGATGGCGATCGGCATCATGGAGAGATAGAGAAGTCCAGTGAGGGCGTGAGTTGATCATAGGCGTCGCTTCGGCATTCAGAAAGATGCTGTCAGCCGGACGAATGCCATCTATCGTCCATCCACGCGGCCTCTGAGTTTGTCGAGCACCCCGCATGGATGCTACAGACCGTGGTCGAGAAAGGCCACCGTTCTTGTATTGGAGGTAAAGGATGAAGGAGAGGGAGAGAAAGAAGGCGATGAGGATGGGGGTTAAGATTTGAGCTGGCGTCCAATTGTCAGATGCTGTAATGGGACATGCCACCATCAAGTGGGTGTGAGTTAGGTAGAGGTCAGGTGAGCAAAGCCATTATGCGTACATTGCAGGGAAGTCTGGGAAGATGTGCGATCAATATTGTCAGCCGAAATCACGAAATGTTCCTAAATGTATGTCCGCGGCTCTTACCATCTACTGACGCGGCCGATCGTTGGTGAGACGTTCAGTGGTCTACACCGCCTATTGAAGTAGGCTATGCAGAATCAAACCTATTACTGTGATTGAAATTACGGGGAATCAATCAGTAAACCGGGGAGTTTATATAGAAGGTTCAAAAAATAAAGGTAGACGCGCTTTATTATTTGATATGCGGCGTCATCTCCATCCGAGAGAGTCCACAGCAGCCGGTCTCGTCTCGATGGGGCGACAAACCGTCAAGCGTCGTACAACTAGACGGGGTAATAGGACGCTGAAACGACCCGCAAAGAGCTGAGTAACTAGGCCGTTGCTTGACCACTTACCGAGCACGACACTGGGCGCAACTGGAGGGGTGGACACGGTAGGCTAGGGGTAACTGATGGCGTACCTGGGAAGGCGTCCCTCATATATAAGTCTGGGTAAAGTGCTAGAAAGGACATTGACAGGTCAGTTCCGCGGTCGTTCAGTAGCCTAGACATTGCACAGACGGAAGCAAAGCGTTGGGCCAATCGTCTGGGGGTTGAATCTACCCCCGGACCATTCGTCGGTGTTTGAAAATGTACTCCCGCGGGGTTAAGCGGTTTAATGATTCGTATGTACTGTACTGTATTGCCAGTGAGGACTGTACGCGTCACCGCAGTCGATATTGCGCACGAACAAAGCACGTTCAACCTTATCCACCTTCCGATCTCATCCATTTCACCGAAATCAAGGTGAAGTTCTGATGTTTCGACTCGGAGAGCACAGCTGTTTCACCATCAATCCTTATGTGGATTTCCATTTCTTACGTGACTGTCATCACCTATGTTTTGATTGTTGGTTTGACTTGGACATTGAATGGCCCAGAAGCAGTTCTAAGCTCAAACAAACAAATGCCGAATGCAAGAGCTCACCATCTGATTTACGGAAGTATAACGGCATGTATAACGAGATAACGTTGCTGTGGTCTTTGTGAGACTGTATGATGATCACGATTCGGACCATCCAAAGTTAATTTATCAAAGCTGTGGTTCCATCCGTATCGGATGTAACTGTACATGAGTTGTATTCGCCAGTACAACCGATTCCTTCTGATTCCTTGGGTGATAGACGGATAGGTCACCGACTTAATACAGTAGTAGTATTGTAACAATCGCTCAATCTCCTAATCTCCGTGACCGCATGCTACCGATATAGTACTGATATCTTACCCTCAGAAATCCTAATATAATCCTCAGGATATGGAGAAAAAAATTTCCTATACAATTTCTATCTTTTGGCCCACCCTTTGTGACCAGTATGTTTATATATTCTCACTCACGTTGGATGACTCGGAAGCTTCGATGCGGAGTCAGCGAGTAGCAACTATCAATTCAACGGTCCAATCTGATGGAAGCATTGTTTCCTCCTATAATCTCGCAAGTTGAATGAGGTTTGCTCACAACTGTGGCGATGGCAACCCAAGCTATCACGACAAGGCAAAGAAGCCGGGGAGCAGCGGAGACGTTAGGACAATGTCTACCATCAAGACCGTTCTGCCAGCTGCCAGTGTACCAACGACGTCATAATGCTGTTGCACTCTCGATGGCAACCGGCCAAAAGTGGTCCACGTCCGACAGAGGAGCAGTTACTGTGTCGGTGCGCCACTGGCACCCTCAGTCCACTAGTAGACATACAGTCAGTAACATAACACAACTGGTTTGCCTAACACCTCGCCTAGTACGCCAGAACTTGAAGGCGGACTCACGGCTAAACAACTTTCCCTGATCATCTATCTGGTTGGACACTTTTTTTATTATTATCTGTATTTATATTCCGCAACATGTAACTACAACAAAGACGCGGTCCCCGGGCAAGTCAGAGGGAGTAGCCTCACACTAGGCATTTTCATGGCTGGGAGATTGTTTGGACACATACAACACATCAAGGCTGTATGGTCTGGTCACAACTCGAGCGACGTTTCATTCTTGATAACTTAATCGCACTTCGGCGTCTTCACAGGTCTCCCACTTTCTTTATTCCCACAACAACACGTTCGTTCCTTCGCCAAAATTCTACCAACGTCTGGGCGAGTGTCAATGGGTCATCCTCCGCGCATACCACATCTTAGCAGTTCAAATAAAGCGAGTCTCTATGTGAGCGTACCTCGTGTAACATGTGTCCTGTGTTTGGTACAACTACCATCTGAAATTTGCCTTGCATTTGCCCGATCATAAGCTCGCGGTCAAGGCGATCGGTGCCTGCAAGCACCAAGAGTCGTGCGGTGCGCGCAGCGAGGAATGCAGCTGATAGTCCTCTGAACCAACCTTCATGTTCAAATCGTTATCAATACTATGCGAAGAAGATAAAAAAAATGTATACCTTCCCAGTAAGGCCCCGTAGTGCGCAAGGGCGTACGCCAGGTGAAGGCACGCATGCCACGTGCTCGGGGCTCAGGGATGGGAATGACAAGTGAGGGGACTGAGATCCGCGCAGACTTGCTATTACGAATTTGGTGAGCAGTGATACTGCACGGTGCATTCAGTTTTGTCTAAGGTGTAAAGGATGACGGAAAGGACATACTGCCATTCGATGGCATCGCTGACACTGTCGAAACCCTCTGGCCTCGAATTTAGAACAGCCGGCATGTGAGGGAGGGCATCAAGCGCGGTGCCTTCTACAACATCAAGTACTGCAACACCGGACACGCGGTATTTATCTTTAAGAAGAAGCGGGGTTGCGTGAACAACAACGGCGCCACCCATGCTGTGACCAACAAGCTGATGTGTGTGTTAAGGTAGTGGAGGTACATGGAATCCACGGACGTACCAAGAGCGAAGGGGCAGCCAAGGGGTCAGGGAGGACGACTCGGATAAGGTTATGAAGGTCCTGTACAAGGATGCTGAGTGACAGGTCTTCGTCCGAAGACCCCCCGGTCGGTAGTGTCTTCCCTGACGATATCTAAGACCGTGTCGGCCGCAGTATGAAAGTGCGCACCATGTCGACGCGCGTCAATAGACAAAACACCAAGCTCTCCGCCAGAAAGAAATTTGACATTTTCGGAAAAGAGGGCAAAGCTCAGACCCCCAAAGCCTGCGCCATGATGGCAAATCATGACAGAGCCTGCGCTGCCATCTGTAGTCTGCGGTGGGGTGTAGTACACGCGGAAATCAAGCTTCGATGCAGGAACATCAACCTGCACTGCCTCAGAGAAGTAGGATGCCCCAGATATGGCCTCGTATTCTGGATTTGGAGTGCGCGGCAGGCGTGTCGTAGGAGGGCCTGATGAAAGTGATGGCAGTGCTCCGATCGAATCCACTGCTTCGGACTCTTCATCTTCATCTTCTTCTCCTGGGACATCAGGTGGAAGCTGTGGAAGCTTTGCGATGCGTGCATGCATCGCTGAACGATAAAGGTCAGACATGGGAGAGGTATAACCCTAACCCAACAAACCTGATTGTCAGAACACGTAAACGCGCTGGTAAACCGACCGCGTCTGAGTCTGCGCGTAGCAAGACGCACCTTTGTACGCTACCTTATGACTCGTCGCGTAAACAGATCAAAGAAGGTATCATCTATGGATCCTTCTAGTACACCGCTTCTCATGACGAATCTGTAGGTACCTGGAGTAAAGCTTCGTCCAGCAAGACCAGCGGAAACAACAACACATGCGGAACGACCTACATCGCAACCTCCGTCTCTATCTCTATTATCCAATGCACCCGAGGACCTCGAGAACAGCTTTTTTGACACGTGTCCAAGACCTTTTCGTGGCTGCACAATCTGCACAACGGGCATTGATAGGGTGCGTGGTGAATTATTGCCTTAATCATGGTCTCATTCCAGTGGGATCGGTTGGTAGTCAACAATATTCCCAAAAGCTGGAGAAATGGGCGCAAGCACAACTGCCGCCTTTACCGATTATGTCACACATCTCATCGCAGAGGAACATGGAGGAGCAAAGTACTGGGTAGGCGGCATTCCACGCGAACATATCTTGTTCTTAATTATACAATGCTAGTGTGCAGTTGAACGGAAGATACCAATACTAAAGCCATCGTGGATTCTCGACACTTTTGAGATCTGGCAGCGAGGCGATGACTTTGACTTTGACACGGTTCGGACCACTACCTATATTTCCTTCGATCACCGGTTTTAACCCCTCCATAGAAAGTCGAGGAGCATCGTCTTCCCGCCTTTTCCGGAATTATTTTATGCGTTTCCGGAGTCGAGGACCTTGACCGGCGTACTGCCATTAACTCCACTGTTTCACAACACGGTGGTAAATACGTTAAGAATATTGAGCGACCTGTGCGCGTCACGCATCTCCTTTGTTCTGGAAATGAAGAAACGGAAAAGATGCACTACGCCCGTAAATTTAACGAACGGGGCGAAGCCGATATTAAACTCGTCTGGGAGGAGTGGTTTTGGGATTCCCTGGACTTTGGGGGTGCGTGTGACTCTCCTTCGAGCTTCAGTACTTATTCGATTGAAACATGTCGTTCTCTAGGGCGATTTGAAGAGACGCCTTACCTTGTGACGCATCCACGTCCCGAACGAAGACAGCCTCCGTCTTTGCCGCACGCTCCAAACACTGTTGTACCTGAGCCTTCTGAAAGACCTGCACAACTAGACCACGACGAGCCTGAGGAGGAAGAGATTGCTCTTGCCCGCCGTGTTCCTGCTGCGACTTTGCGCGTCTGGGAGAGCCTTCTTGCGCCTCGCGGATACACTAAGGTCGGATCAATGTTGGTTAAAGCTGCACCCGTAGATCCCCCCAACCCCACACCTAGTCACTCTCTTCACCCTCCGCGAAACAACAAAGGCAAGGGAAAGGCGCGAGTGTTGGATGCTCCGAATCCGCCCACAACCACCAAGGGTCGTAGCGTGCTTGGCACATTCATACGGTCAAAATCATTTACACCAAGCGAATCGCCAGCACCGGAAGATTCGTGCGCGTCCACGTCGCGTCAGCCGTTCCGAAAGGCTCAGTCATTGTTCTTGCCACGGCCAACGTCACCTGCTCAAATGGCTCCAGGACCTAGCGGCTCCGTGCCACAGATATTTGCGGGAATGCGTTTTCGTGTGCGTGCCGAGGCTCGTTCAGCGAGCGTGCGCTCTGCGATAGAAGGCCGCGGCGGAACGTGGGTGGAAGACGAAGACGAAGACGAGCACGTGGATTTCGTGATTGTGCGGCTGGTTAGGTACGGTCTTGATTCCTAGGTATATCGTGATCTATGCTCATATATTGTCCAGTGGTAGTAAGTTGTATATCGATGAAGCAGATACCGTACTTCGGTCGCGCTATCGCACAGAGTGCTGGCTCGAAGGTTGCCTTTCACGCGAGCGGATATGCTCCGTGGATGAGCACCCGGCCTTCTTGCCGCTCTCTCATGCCATCCATCTCCATGGTGTCGTCCTCAGTCCGTCAGGACTTGACGTTGCAGAGGATATGTGGGTCAAGCGTCTCGCCCGCGCTCTGGGTAACCTTCTTCCTCATCTCGTGGAATGTACAGTGTTCTAACCCCCGAATTCTGGAAGGCATAACGCACGCGCCGACATTCAATCGCTCGACGACCCACTTATTGTGTCCGGCCGCAACGGGTGCGAAGTATTCAAAGGCACAAGTCTGGGAGACACCGGTGGTCGATATGCGTTGGCTCTCGCACATAGCGAGAACAGGTGCATTTCCACCCCCTGGGATGTTTTTCATACCAGACACACACATGCGGGGCGCTGAGACAACGAGCAACGTCAGATGTGCGTGTGGGCGTTCTTCTTGACTAACGTCGTGCTGACATATTTTCTTTCAGCCGCAAAGTCGCCCGACCTGGTGGAAGACGGGACAGCCTCGCTCGCACCGCCTGCACTCACGCAGGAAGCTATCCAGTCAGGGGCAGACTCGGCCAACGTAGAAATATCCTTCGGTCGGCCCGCGTTGCTCGCTGACCAGGACGAAGTTGTTCCCAGCTCCTCGCCGACGCTTCCTCCAGCATCGAGTCCTTCAAGAACCATGCGCTTCCGATCTGCTCCACTTTCTGCACACCCGAGCTTTAATCAATCATTCGAATCTTCGAGGAAAGCACCCACGCTGGGAAGCGATACGGAAGATGACGAGATGTCTTCTCGTGTACCGTCTTCAAACACTCCGTCGCCTCTCAAACCTCCGTCAGAGCCGACGGACCCTGCTGCACGGGCACTACATGACAGCATTTCCAACTTACTTGGAAAGCGCAGTGCTGGTGCCATGTCGATCGAGGAGGAGCCTGACCCACCACCACGGCGGAAACGTGCACGCCCACGATTCAAGGTAAGACTCCAATCTTTGCCATGCCCTCTTTATTTTCTCACTCACCGTAACGTGCGTGCGTTGTTTCGTCTCTCTTTGCAGCCCCGTCCCCTTTTGCAGCCGGAGACAGCAGGTGTAGATACTGGCGCAGGCGTTTCTAGCATCCACCTCCCACCGGCGAATATCTATGCCACCTCGTACACATTTGGGGACGAACCTGAAAATGGGACATCAAACTCGAATACCATTTCGGACGACGGCATGAGCTCGGGCTTGCAAGCAGTATACGAGGACCCAACACAAGCGGCCGAACGACGCAAACTTATCAGTTTGCTGAACGGTGCGCCAGGGCAGAGTAGGATACGTGAGGGGCACGCCCATAGAGCGGTGGTTGCGGCTAGCTCCAAAGTCGCTACTGCTGGACGCATGGCGGGCTTTTGATGTTGCCGGGGGATATTTACTGTATAGTTGGGTATTTTGCGTCACAGTTGCTCATTCACATATATACTACATCTGTATCCTTCTTTTATTCCTTCTTGGATAGAGGGAAAACATGGAACTTCAGGGCTTCCTTGATAGCCCTCATCACGAAAGAGCAGCCGTGGGTGAGATCATACATACGCTGGTGGTCTGTCTAGTCTCCTGAGTCTTTGGTTCGGGTAACACTACAAATTATGAGGTATCGATACGCGTCGGAGTTATTTTCTAACGAGTCTGTGAATTCCGTGTCCCCTCAATCGAGTGGAATCTCACCATATTATCACTGGTCCGGTGTCTGATGTGGGTCGCTGCTCAGGCTCCTGGCGGAAGTTGCCTCTAGATTGTACTGTACATTCTTGCGGTATTTCGTCGCCAGATCGGCAGCAGTCTTGACATAGGCGTTCGCCCGGATGATCTCCTGAAAGGAGAACCGCGCAATGAG
>QLPA01006220.1:0-12357 GCA_003313945.1 Lactifluus pinguis | reverse complement strand
GACCCGTACGTATGCCGGCTATTATCAGCAATCGTCAGCATCCCCAGTTTTTGAAGCCGATATGGTTAGCACTGACGAGCTCTCCCGGGAGGGGTTCCGCGAGGCTAGACGTCTGCGGCGTCAGTGGGGCGCTTTCCAGTGGAGGAACATGCTGATGCGCGCGTTGCCGGCGGGATCCGGCTAAGATACTTGAAAAACATCCATGGAGGGGATCGGAAGCCATCGTTCGAAAAAGTGCGGACAGGTTTGGACCAAAGGCTCTTGTGGAAATTGTGGGCCGTTTTATAAGGCGGGGGGTCGCGTGGTGCCTGCAATGCCATCACAACCTGAGTTCAAGTGGGTTTATCTGGGTGGTGCATTTGTCGCCCCTCCGTGGTCGTCGGAAGTTCTTCCCCGGCTTCGCGTTGTAGGCCGTTGTCAATTTGAAGATGACATATGACTTTTAAAGGGGATCGAATTTGGCCAGACAGAGGATTTATAAGTACAATTTCTAGGTTACGGGAAAAAGCAAACAAGGGAATAACAGGATTGCCCGGCACAGCGTAGCCAGAAGCCCAGGTCGGTACGTACAGAACCAGTATTCGGAGCGGTCAGCAGACGCACACGCGCGATATAACAGGCATCGATCAAGGGTTTGCCGATCTGGTGGCGAGCTTCCGTAATAAGCCTGCAGCCGTTGCCATAACACCTTCGCTCTCGCTGAACGCGTCCTCTCCGCTGAAGCCCAACCTTACAAGACCAGAACGGGTACACAGTCGAGCGAGGTCACCCGTGCTGGTGAGCCCTACTTGAGATGGTGCGCCGTTCCCGACAAGTACTACTGTTTCTCTGTCCGTCGCTTTCACGATGCAACCAGACGACGCGAGCGCTGGAAGCAGCTGTATATCTCCACGCCGCGCCCGCAGTTCCACGAGACCAGAAAAGTTCCGTGGGATCAGAAGTGAGACATTACCTACAACATACGAAAGTCAGCATTCGATACTTTTTATTTAATCCACCGATGATAAGGGAGAAGCCCAAGTTATGGCGCGGGCACAAAACCCCCATTTTGGAATATTCATATACACTAGTGGACAAGTAGGGCGTTGGACTTACCCGACCGAGAATATGCATCGAAATGAACAGTCCTAGAAGGGGACTTGGAGACCTGCACTACGATTCAGCGGGAGCTGCATAGACAAGTAGGAATCTGTCTCACAAGTTCTAAAACGATATTGCCACCGCGCGTCGTAGAACGAATGGTCGCGGTGGCAGGTAGGCCCGGTTCCCCGACCACTCGGAGGGTGGCATAGATGTTACCATGCCGGGAGTCGAACTTGGCAGTTGGGGCTCCCATTGTCATATTGCGGAAATGGCGTGGTCTCCTCCCCCCACCGGCAACGCGGCTCTCAACTATAGTGTGAAGAATGGAGGGAGTCGAGGATGGTGGGCACAACGGGTCAAGCAACCAAGAACCTAGGGAAAAAGTTAAATGTCAGCTATCGAACATCAACCGTAGAACTCTTACAGACCTCTGATGGGTTCAAGCACCGTAAGTACGTTCACACCATTGGTGGGAAACCTGGGTGCTTCAGCTCCGATCGGCAGCCCTTTGTGCAGAGGAGAAGTAACTACAATAGATGACGAAGTCGACGCGTTCGGAGTTGATGCGTAGGCCGGCGGGCCCGGAACAAAATTAGACCCAGGAGCAGAATCCTGTCTTCGAGATGAGCCATCCGCGTTTGACTCTGTGACTCAAAGCATTAAGACTTACGTATTCATTATATCCCGCCTTTTCATTACTCGAATCGTTAGACTCTTTGTGGTCGATAATCATCTTGGGACAGGAAGCACTAGATGGTTGGAGTAGCTGGGAGAGTGGGCAACGTGTGATGAAAACCAAATCCCGAGGCGTTTATAGAGGTGAACTTCAGGAAAGCGCTGCCGTGGCCACAGCATTCGAAACAAAGTTACGTCCGTAACGGTCGTCTGGTAGCAGGTGGTCGCAGTTATGGGCGCCCGGTGCCTCGAGGGGCATCATGTGCTAGTGGAGTAGTAGCTGTACTGCGGATCAACGTTCACCTGCGGCTCCACGGCAACACTTGTGGAAAACGTTGAGCTGAGCTGTGATATTCGTGATATCCGGACTGCGAGGGGCAGTGCAAAGGGGTTCCGAAGGCAAAGTACGGCGCTAAAGGACGCGCTCAGGTTAATGAAGAGGCCGTGGCCCGTCCGCAGCGTCACCTCTCACCGATGGCCATACTCACAGCGCCTACAACTGCCATTTCCTCGATGTTTTGCTCACCGCCTCGATTTTATTGGATCGTGGATTTGCTTCCAGACGACGATTGCTGCATGTCGAATTCTGGCTCAAGAGATGCAGATGCGTACTTTCATTGTGAGAAGTACCTGACAGTTTTCCGAGGGGAAGCTAGCCGATTATTTGTCAGAGGCGCTTGTGAAGCCCCTTCGAACAACTTCAAGACATTTTGTCTGGATCCTGGTCGAATAGTGTACGCAGTGGAATTCTCTGCCATCTCGCTGATCAGCGCTTATTTGACTATCAGGGTTGTACGACGGGTTACGATACCTGGTCCCTATTCTGATTGTTGGTCCTTGCAGCGACTACTTCCCGTCAGAACGCAGGAAGGTGAATGTTCTTCAGGTGACTGTAGAGACCATCCGAAGAAGATTTTCCCTTGAGGGTTTCCTCAACATTTGTCATGACCTCAACTGATCAATTTAGGTGCCAAACAACGCTGTAAAGTTTTGAAACAGTACACGTGGGACATTCACTTCTCGGCGCAAGTTGCGGCTCGAATCTCTTTGACCCTTTCTGACTGCGCATCGATGCCATGTGAGCGATATCGATATCTGTCTGTGGATTCCCCCGCAGCGGTGACCCTGCCGCTTCTATGCGCTGGTCCAATCTTCCTTCTGTTCTGATAATAGGGGTCACCCAGTCTTGCGGCGCAAGATGAGTCTACGGTGTGTCGTAACAGGTGTAGAAGACTGCGCAGTGCCCCTTGGCCTTTTCCTACAGTTCGAGGGGCATTTAAGAGGATGCTAAACTTTCTTTGATTTCTACGCCACGGACGATCATGCCTACATCCCCTCTCGAGACCACCGTTCCCAACACGACTGTTCCAGATGAACCTTCAAATTCAGCAAATATCGCCTTCGAGTACCCTGGCGCAGATCTCATTCTTCGCTCATGTGATTTCCACACTCTCTTCGTACCAAAGCTCTACGTCATCAATAGCTCACCCAAGCTGGCAGAGCTCATACAGAACACCTTGAATTCCTGCGACGTCGTGCCTCATGAAAGCTTGCATCCAAAGCTCCAACTATCCGATACTGGAGCAACCCTTCACAGCCTTCTCACGTTCATTTTTCCTGTATCCCCCGTCCTGCCTTCAACCATCGAAGAAATCATGGAACTGTTATATGTGGCTCAGAAGTATGAAATGCATTCCACAATGGCTCACATACGGGGCAGCATCGCTCGTCAGGATTCACCATTCATCGACTCAGAGAACGCATCCCACGTTTATTCTCTTGCCCAAAATTATGGACTTCGACAAGAAGCACTTCAGGCAGCACGTGCCACATTGACCTTCTCGATGACCATCGAGGCGTTAGAAGACAAGTTCGATATCATTTCAGGTGCCGCTCTCCATGAGCTGTGGAAATACCATGAGAGAGTCCGAAGCATCCTCATATCGGACCTTGCGGAATTCAAGGACGGTGTTCATGGCAATCTGACAGGTCTACGTTGTGCAAGGTCCAATCATTCCCTTATCCCGCGTTGGCTTGACCGCTACATCGATTCCATTGGGAAATCCCCCCGCTTCTTCGATACCGCGGAATTTGATATCGCCTTGCTGCGGCACATTCGCGATTTTAAGGGACGATGTGCATGTTCGGCTATGACTAGCCAGACCATTCGTACACTTTGGACATCTTTGACGGCCACAGTTAATGGGAGTATAAAAAAGGTGAATATATCAACGTAAATGATGTGAGTGAACACTGACGCCGAACACCTTCACAGGCCGAGTCGGCTCTCTCTCTTGTACAGAAGGGTGTTGACTCTCAGGCTACATCCGAATCGAGCAAGATGGGCTCATCTCTGCCTCAGTCCCTGGACGTACCCGACACAGATTTAATACTTCGCTCTGCAGACCTTGTCGACTTTCGAGTCCACAAGTCACTACTGTCTTTGGCGTCACCATTCTTCAAAGATATGCTTTCTCTTCCGCAGCCCCCAGATGGTGAAGTCGTCGACGGGCTTCCCGTAGTCCGATTATCCGAAGATGCCGAACTTCTGAAATACCTCATCCCGATGCTTTACCCTGTCTCCCCTGTGCTTCCTGAGTCCGACGGCGAAGTATTATCCCTCCTTGCTACCTGTCAGAAGTATGACATGGTTCCAATCCAATCCTTAATCCGTACAGAAGTCCGTCGTCAGCCATCTAACCGACTCGGAAATGAAGCCTTTGGTACATACGCTATCGCAAGTAGCAAGAGGCTAATGCTTGAGATGGAGACGGCCGCTCACCTTACCTTGGGTTGCACAATGACATTCGACACCATTGGAGAGGGACTGCGATTATTCGAAGGCTGGGCACTGCGCGATCTTGTCCGCTTTCGCAAGCGCTGTAGGGACAATGTCGTTGCATGTCTCGCGTCGTTCCTCGAAGCTCGTGCCGGGCCCTCAAAAATTTGGGTTGGTTGCCCAGATGAAACACATCCCTTGCCGGCCCAGTGGGCCAATCTCGTTGCCCTGGCAGAAATCACGAAGGACGTTCTCCCCAGATGGTTGTGCGAAGTCCTTGAACGAAATAAGGACAAAATTCAACGTGACTTCACACATCCACTCGACTTGTCGTCCAGTATTCGCAAAGAATTTTCGACAGCTCTCCAGACGCATTCGGACTGTCATTTCTGCTGGTTGGTTCATTTATCTGAGGAGGGGTCGAAATTCTGCGATACGCTTTCTTGTGAGCTGCACCAGGCATGTCATAAGGTACAGAATCCATTCCTTGGAATTTTTCATCGTCCAGAGAATAATACGCGCCACATTCTAGGAATCTGTGACGAATGGGCGAGCCTCCGAGTCGCTCTAATACTAGGCATGAAGCTCCCAATCACGCAATGGTAATATCGTAGACTCCACTCCGAGGTCTTCCCCTATTACTGGTGTGATCACGGCCAACCACTAGCAAAAATTTCATTCTTGTTTTCTACCTTTATCTGCCAGTTCTAGGTCGCGTTGTGCTGATATCAGATTCGATAAATCAGTCTGAGTTTTGAAGTACTCGCAACGGCTGGTCCATGAGATGCGGTGGTGAACAGAAGTTGGCGTTTTTGGATTTCGTTATGCCTGATGAATCCTTGTAATCCTTCCAATTCTTGACTGGTTCTGGGCACTGCCGTACTGTGCATCCAATCAAACCAGTTCTTTTCACTGCCTCGCTGCAACTGACCAAAAAAAAAGTGTGTACACGACGCGAGATTCACAGCATAACATCGCCTGTCGTATAGTTTTACCGTGAGGGCAGAGCAGTCTATCGCCGATGCGCTATACTAGGAAGTCCCTCCGGGACCCTTTAGGCGAGCACCACATGCAGGTCATACCTGGTGCGTCAGTCCGAGTCATCAGGTCACCGACTCGCGCCGCCTTGTAGCCGATACATCATGATATATATACACACTGGCAGCAATATGAGAACCGCCACTCATACTGTAGGTGTAGGTGACCAACATCTAGACAGCAATTATACAGCTATAACCCCTTGCAGGAAAAACTGGAATGATAGAATACAACGTGAGTTTTCGACGAGATTGTCTGACCCACACAGGAGTAAGATTTCGAAACATGAAATATCTCTCGCAAGCCATAATCGGCGTCAACCCATGGTCACCGCGTCATATGGGTACAAATTGAGGGCAACACAAGCCTCTGCACAAATTTGAATGCTTGATCGAATAGTTTGGGACGCTCGGTAGTGTGGTCTTCTCCGCTGAACCCCAGACTCACGCGCCCACGACGAGAGGAGATTCGAGCAATATCAGTAACATCATCAGAGCCGACCTGCGGCATCGGGCCATCGCCCAGGAGAACTGTGGTCTCTCTTCCTTTGGTGCTGATCACACGTCCGGAGGCGGCCATGGCAGGAAGAAGTTGCACGGTACCATGATGACTGGAGAGCTGTACGAGGCCGCAGAAACTCCGAGGAACGAGAAGGGTAACGCTGCCTGTGAGACCCGATCGTCAGTCAGAAAAGTCATATGAGACATGGTCGAGGGAAAATTCAACAACGTACCTTTGCGCGAAGAGGCATCAATGCGGACAGTTCTCATCGGAGAAATAGAGACCTGTGCGGTGTTAGGGCGCGATTAACGATGATGTGCCAAAAAGATATTAACTGACCAGATCGAGAACTATATTACCCTTGCGCGTCTCCGAGCGAATTGTGGCTGTTGAACGGACCAGCGAGTCTCCAACAACGCGGAGCATTGCATCTATATTGCCGTGACGGGAGCTAAACTTTGCAGTCGGAGGGGTTCCCTTTGCAGAACGACGGAAGCAGCAGCCCTTCTTCTCCTTCTTCTGTTGACCGTCAAGGAAAATCTGAACAAGGTTTTGGGTAGGCAGCTGGCTAGCCAGAGGGTCGAGTGTCCAAGAACCTAGCTAGGACGTGAGCACTGGCATCTAGTTACAGTACCAGGACTGAACATACCCCGAATCCCCTCCCGTTTGGTGTACATATTCAAACCATTGAATGGTGCGTCGTATGGTGCCAAACCTTGTCTGCTTCTTAAGAGGGACACCACCCTCGTCGAGGGCGACTCGGAAGGATTTAAACGGGAAGGTGCAATCACTGTTGAGTACCCAGGAGGGCCATCCGAATCCTCATGGTCAGTAAGTGGCTGTATCACTCGGTTGTCAGAAGACGAATGGTTGTGCTGTGGGTAAGTGTCATACCAGCTTGTGAACCCTAGTGGTAGTCCCGTCGTCACTGAGGTAAAGATTTTGGGAGTCGAGAATCATATTGTAAAACGGATGGCCGACTCGGAAACGGGTTATACCGCACACTCAAACACGCCGGTGCGAATGGAAGAGACTGGACAAGGGTGGTCGTGTTTGTACACGGTATTTAAGTTCGAGGAGCGTGCTGCGGACATGGCGGTGTTCTGCCGTGTACCGTGTGCCGGTGGCAGCTCTGGGCGCAAAGCACATACGTTGTATGGGTTGTGCTGCGCAGATTTATACACTGACAGGGCCAACAATCTATCATCACTGCATTTCCAATCCATCAGTTCCTACCGCATGCATTTGGCAGAACACCCCCGGGCCGTCTTGGACGTCATAATACAAACCATCCAAATAGCGGGGAAAAAGAAAGGGCCTGGCCGGGAATTGAACCCGGGACCTCCTCCAGATGGTGTTAACCCTAAGAAGGAATCATACTACTAGACCACCAGGCCAATATGACGACTGCGTATTTTGATATACATGAACCTGATACGTGCACAGATGGAAAGTGCCGCCGCATCTCCAAGTTCAAGTTATTGTCAGTGTCAGCCTTCTACGTATTCGTATTGTCAGCCTCTGTGTACTTGATCATCACTTGCCCTGTGTACCTTGGGTACTGTCGCTAACCTGAACTGAAGTCTTGTATCCGTCGCTTATGCACTGAGGGACTCTGTTCTTTTGAGGATGTCTGCCTCTTTCTGGTTGGACAACTCTGATGATTCAATCTGCTTTCCCCCCTCGAGCAACTTGTCTTCACATTCCTCAACGGATTCTCTCAATATCAATAACATCCCATCGCTCGATAATTATCCTTCTCTGCTTCTACCTTCGCACAGTCTCGACTCTTTGCCTCGTTGTGACAATGAACCTATCAAGATCCCCCCGCTGGCGTGTCCCCCAATAACTCCTCATCGGAAAAGACGTCAACATATTCTTTTGTCCCTTATGGCCTCTCTTGCTGTGCCCAGGGTCAATCGCCCCAACCGGAGGTATTCCAACGTACTAGTCTCATCCCCCACGCCAGAGCGTCTTAGGAACATTCCACACCTCAAGCCGACCTTAAAGACTTGGATTGTGAGCACTGGTCCGCCGTTAAGCCCATCGTATTGTAGCTGATCTTTCTTTAGTCCGGCATTCCCAGCCCGACTCCCCCTGACATGACACCTTGGTCTCTCCCCCGCGAGAAGCCCTACCATGTCTGGTTACCTGAGGGTTCTTGCTTCCCTCCATCGTATCTTAAGCGTTGTCTTCGCGACCGCCGTGGCCATCTTGCCATGTCCTCGCCTCCTACTTCCGGCAACTCTCGTCCTCCTCAGGTTGCTACCTCGAATCCTACAAAGTGTCTTGAGTCACCACCTCAGTCTCATTCCCTTCGTCGCTGCGCCTCGCACAATATTCATCGAACTCGCGCCCAGGATCGCTCACTAGCGTATCCATCAACCCCATTGCCGTCTGTCCGTGCCCGCATGAAGCAACGCCGCTGGTCGCTTGGGGTTCCGCCAAGCTATCTTAGTACAGAGTTTATCACTCGTCGCCTCGATTCCCACTGTATTGGCGCTAGGACAAATTCAGCCAAGTCCGACACTTCCAATGACTCCCCGTCTCTGCCTCTGCCTGCTATCAAGGTGTCTACCTCGACTACTACAATTGCGATATCTTTTCCAGGTTCTCATGAAGGTTCTACACTCACACCCGAACCTCTTGCTATTCGGCGCGGAAAGAAGATGCTTGCCCCACTTACATTACACACTCCGCAGCGTGTAGACGAAGAGTACCCGGGCATTCCAACCGCTTTTCTTGGCACACCATCTGCCTATTCTCCTCACTTCCTGTTTTCTTCATCGACTACGCCACCCAATGCAGGCTCCCTCGCCATCAGCGACATGATTCGCACTTTAAGATGTCAGGTCGCTGACTTGAAACTTTCGTCTCCCACAGAAAACAGACCTCCCTTGCTGAACGTACCTTCATCTTCAGCGAATTCTCCATCAGCGGCATCCTCGGACATCACGCCCAGCGCTAGCGAAGACGATTGGGCATTTGCGAAGGACTTGATGTCACGTTACGGTGATCACGCGAATTCTTGGACCCCGGACAAGGAAAAGTATAGCCAAGAAGGAGCTCCTTTCACGAGGAAGTCTCTTACACCTAAGACTCGTATAGCAACCCAACAGAGCAGAGCAAGGCGTGCTTCGGTACCCTCGGCACCATTGTCCCCGAAGAATAGATCAAAGTCCAGCTCGGTTGACCTTGCCAAATCTAGACTCAGCATGACTGCTCCAAGACAAAGTAGGACTTGGCGCCAGAGTACACCTAGAACTGGAGCTGCGAAACACGCATACCGTCCAACCTCTAGCCCTAGTGCTTCATTGAGTTCAGAACCCTCTTTCGCACCCGCAGCACTCGCACTAGATTCGTCACCAAATCACTCGAATAAGGAATTCCTGAACAAGCGTCCTCCAGGTATATTGAAGCATATGAAGAGTGTCCGTTTCGCGAATATGCCCAAGAGAGACGGGGCTAAGGATGATGAACCACCAGCAAGTCAGCACCGTGTGAGTATATCGGGTAGGAGTGGGAATTCACCGTCGCTTCTGCCATCTCCTCTGCGCGCATGCTTCATGCCTGAAGAGCCAGAGGACCAGACGCCATCGAGACAGCCGCGTAGAGTCCAAGTAACAGAGGAATCTCTCCACGTCCTCGCCATGGACCGAGGCAGTTCAGCTCAGCCATCCCCTTCTCAAGCTGCGAACTTGCTTGGTCCCAACACTCCCAAGTACCCGAACACTCCTGACAACCTCCCCTCCTCTGGTAATTCTCAACGCGCCACCATGCCGCTTTCTTTGCTTATACGGGAGTACGACAAAGACAAGGGCAAGGAGAACAGTCCACTCGCGTCGCGGACGCAGAGACGCTCGAGAAGACAGAAGGTAGACGAGAATGCCGCTCGACGTGCGTCACCGGGTGAGGGTGGTGGAGGAAGTCGCAAGCACAGATTATCGAGTCCGTTGAAGTCGCTTCTTGAGCGGTTGCGGGCGTAAAGCAAAGTGTATTCTGGGTGTATTGGTTATTTTCCTTCGCAAGATTGGTCGGTAGATTGTATTGCATATTGCCTGTGTGGTCAGTTAGATGGACTAAGGACCTTTTTTTTTGATCTTAAACTTGAACGTCGACCAAGACGGACCAGGCACAGCCCACCGACTCGGACGCGAGATACCGTCAGGCTCTCACTTGATACAAATTCCTGCCATCGCCTTACGATAAGTGCCGCATTCACCTCAACCAAAGCATCGTATATCAGTCTCCAAGTAAAACCAGACATCTTCCAGAATGCCACGGGGCATTCCCAACGCCAAACGCGACGAATCGCAGGGTATGCGGTATACGACCTTTCATGTGCCCCCACAGTACGTATTAACCGTATTACCTGAAGACCCTCTCCCAAAGTGATGTCTATAGACTCAACCCAAAGCATATGAGTACGTCGTACCTCAAATCCGAGTCAAATATCATATGGGGCCCAAAGGCAACGCGGAGCAAAACGGTGGCGGACGAACCTCCACCAGAGGTGCGCGCACTGTCTCGTCATCCTGCCCGCTCTTAACGCATGTATATGTTGACGATGTCCGCATTGGCTTGGACAGGGGCGACGCGGCTCACACGTCATCGTTATCCACCCGGGTTCGCGCTATTTGCGCGTGGGACGCGCCTCGGACGTCACACCTACAACTGTGCCAAATGTCATCGCGCGCAGGACTATCAACGCCCCTTCACCCAAATTCTTCAAGTGTATCTCGCGCCCGCGGAATGGCCATACGCGGTCTCTGGCTTCACCGTCATCCAACAACAATGACGAGTACGGGGTCGCCCGAGGGTCCGACGATGCGGTGCGTCCTCCCAACTCGATCCTTTCAATGTGCATGCTAAGGGCTGATGTATTGTGCGCGATGCCGATTCGACAGTTCGATGAAAAATTAGATGTGATCCAGGTGTCCCTTCGCGACCGCATGCGGTTCTACAAGCTGCGCGTGACACCAGACGCGGCAATCAAGGCAGCGATGTTCAACGACCAATTCAAACCCGAGCTCATTCCGGAGCAGAATGATCCGTTCTGCGTCGACTGGATACACGATATTGCAACCGAGCCCTATTATGTTGGAGAGAAGGTGGGGCTCGACGGTTCCTGGACGGGAAATTCGTTAACATCGTGATTTGATTTCCAGGCACTCAGACTTGCGGATCCCGAAAGGCAGGGATATGTCGTGAGATGGCCGATCATGGGCTCCAAGTTTAACACCAGAGACTACACCTCGAACGCTGTGGTGATTGACGATATCGAAACCATACTAGAGACAAGCTTGAAAGACTCACTCGGTGTCAGTCACCGGGAGTATAAGGTACCTCTCCAACCCGGGTGTGGTACATGTATGTATTGAATCCCATTCACAGGATTATTCAGTTGTATTGGTGATACCCGACTACTACGAGCGGCCATATGTCCGTGACTGGGTCCAGTTATTGCTTATTCGTATGGGATTTAAGCAGTTGTGCGTTCAACAGGTACTCTTCCGTTCTCTTTGTAGGGGACACTTGACGAGCTCGTTAGGAATCACTGGCTGCAACTTATGGTGCAGGGATTTCTAGTGCCTGCGTTGTTGACATTGGCGCTACAGTTGTGAGTATTGCATGTGTAGACGAGGGTATGGTTGTACCAGAAACGAGGTGAGTTTTTTTCACTCTGTTGGCTGGCCTATCTAAATCCAATGCTTCCAGACTCTCTCTGAATATGGGAGGAGATTTTATCACCGAGTTCCTCTATGTCCTACTCGACAGAATCTGTTTCCCGTATAGGGATATAGATCTTGCACGATCCTACGATTGGAGCGTGATGGAGGACTTGAAACATCGACTCTGTACTCTCACAGAAGTGAGATTGAAGTCCCATACCGCTCGTTTTGTTTTAAGATAATTGACGGAGCAAGCTAACAGGAGAATGTCGCACTCAATCTTTACGATTTCGTGGTGCGACGCCCAAGACGGCCAGCCGAGAAATATGGCTTGCGTGCTTACGACGAGATCATCCTCGCACCCATGGTCTCTCCATCTCCAGTTGTCTCAAGCGGCCCTAGAACTGACACCATTGTCATGCAGTGCCTCTTTGAGCCACGTGTGATCGACTTTGATGGATTAAAGCAAGGTATACGACCATCACAGGATCCAGGTGTTTCCGAAGACATCGTAGATATTCGTGAGCCGCGCGATGCACTGATGGAAAAATACGTTCGTGGTTCCAGATCTTGCCCCCTGCTGCGGACGAGGGACTGACGATGTTCATC
>QLPA01006211.1:0-14231 GCA_003313945.1 Lactifluus pinguis | reverse complement strand
CCCCCCTTCCCGTCTCCCATCTCTTTGTGTGCCTGGATTTCTCTTTCGAACTACCACCTAGATGTGATGCACACGAAACCCGAGGACCCTTGCCTTACGGCTCAGCCGCCTCCCTCGCCGCCGCGTCGGTTTTAGCCCGAAGTGGCACGCACGCACCCTGTATGTGGACGTACTCGTTCCGTAATGGGAGGCCCCGGCAACCCGCTGGTTTATGGTTATTTTCTCTTGGAACAATTGTCGTACTGTACAGTAATGGTTGCCTCATTTGTGTTTCTCCGCGGGCCCGGTTGTAACTTATTTGTTGCAGTGGCTGTAAGACCCTCAAAACCTCACTTGCCCGGTCGGTGCTAGCGCGTGTTCGTGTCATGAAACATGCTGCTGTGGGGTTTTTTTTTTTTTCTTCCCAACACGTTTCTTCGCCCCTGCTTCTGTCACCCATCCGTTTACGCTTCGGCCCTGATTTACGCGCGCAAGCATATCACGCCGTGTTCATCGGATACTATGCAAAGAGAGTAGCTCAGGTGCGACGCGACTCGGACTCAGTACTATTGCCCTCAATACTGAATACTGTGTACTGTACGAGAGCATTACTATAACCATACCATCTGCCCTATCCGAGCTGGTGCGCGAATGCTTCACTTCCCGCGTGGATATTGCCCATGGCTGCTCATGAGCGTAAGTCTATGCTGCTTGGATCGGCTTCAATGGCCCATGGGTTCAAACGACAAGCCACGAAAACTTGTTCAGCCACAGCCATCGACCTACGACTCCTCTAATAAAATTATACGCGTGCTATACGTCTTGCTTTCAGTCCAAACACCGACGGACCTTCCGAACTTTTGATGAAACTAACGGTAGCACTTTCGAATAAAGCGCAACCTTCCTCACTTGCCGTTGAAATCGCTCGACACTGTGCGACATGATCAATGGGTGGGGATGATCCACCGTCCTGCACGTTCTTCGCATGCAATCTACGTAACCTGTGGTAACGTCTAGGTTGGCGACGGAGGGCCGCGTCATGATGGTGTAAGTTTGGGCAGGAATACGACTCGTTGCTGAGACGTGTGCATATCTCCTACTGTAATCATAGCCCTGTCGCAACTGCGAGTCGTGGTGTGACCTGAGTGAGTCGATAGCCTCAGGCGCAGTCGCTGCGGAAGATTCAAGTAGTAGCACCGCACTCCAAGCCTGTATATGGACACTGGTATGTGCCTATCGGACTCAAGAGAAACCACCACTGCGGCGCTGTGGCGTTCACTGTTCGATCTAGCATGGCTGTGCTGAAACCTACGTGGGGACGTAGATGATTCGATCAGGACATCCGTGAGAAAACCGTTGCTGTGGCTCGGAAAAGACCGTCAAGCAAGGTTAGCCAGACCAGACAGACAACGACAAGCAGTTCAAGTTCAGGACAGGACAGTACGACATAGAACACAGCTAAAAATATAGGTTAATTTTCCGGAATCACATCGGCCTCAACTGAACACATGGGCAAGGTCGAAAACGTCGTTTTTGTTTCTTTGATCCTAGACCTTTTCGGTAAGTTATTTTACGTCCCGTTTTTCTGGTTTCTGACGGGAAGGGAATATGTAGCGTTCACTATTCCACTCCCGCTTTTCCCCCGCCTCATTGAATGGTACACTCAGGTATGTACTCAGAAAATCCCCATTGGTCTCTATGATCTCACACTCACGTAAATCAACTTCAGAGGGAGGCATCGGTTCCTCACGGCTTTTTGTCAAGGACGTTATGGGCAGTGTCTACAATTCGCGGGCAGTTCTATAGCCCATCTCACAACTCAAAGAGATGGGATATCGTCCTTCTTGGTAGGCTTATCTATAGCTCGTTCGTTTAATGCAAGCTTATACAAAACATACAAAGGCGGGCTCATGGGCTCTGTATTCTCGTGAGCAGAACGGACTCCATCGGTGTTCGACACATCTATCTCAGCTGCGCCATCAGAACACTTCAGTTCCTGGTTTCTCCCTACATTGGGTCTCTCTCCGACAAGTATGGCCGCAAAAAGATACTCTTAATCTCCATGGTTGGCAATATCCTCTCTGCCCTGGTGTACGTGTGAAAATACATTTCCAGGGGGCGTTGATACTGATCTGCTTGTTCCTATAGATGGATATGGAGTACAACTTTCGCATCATACATGCTGTCGCGCGTGATAGGAGGGCTGAGTGAAGGCAATGTCCAACTGGCGATGTACGTCATCTTAAAAAACTGAACGATGTTATGCCCACCTCGGTTCTATCCAGTGCGATCCTCTCCGACATCACAACGCCTTCCAACCGCGCAAAGGCCCTTGCCCATGTAGGCATCGCTTTTGCCATATGCTTCATCATCGGACCGCCCGTTGGCGCATACTTTGCCTCCGGACCCGTGGCACTCAGGCAGGCCCTAGGCATGGAGCTGAATATATATGCCGTTCCAGCAATTCTCACGCTAGTCTTGCTCGTGGCAGAGACTCTTTTCCTCGGGGTCGCGTTGCCAGAGACGCGAGGAAAGAAGTTCGGTCGACAAGGCTCGGAGAAGGCCGGAGAACACTCAACCGACCATCGAGCGAGAGCTGGCGGTGATAGCGTTCCAGTCCGTCCAGCTGAACAGCGGATCAAGATGCTCAAGACTCTCCGCATGCTCCATTTCCTTTTCCTCGGCATTTTCTCTGGCATCGAGTTCACGCTCACGTTTCTAACCTTTGACCGTACGTGAAATACAACCTTCATCAGATACGCGTGCCTTTACTGACCATCTCGCTTCCCCCCCTTCCTCCCACAGTATTCGACTGGGGCAACACTCAGAACGGCAAGTTGATCGGCGGCATAGGAATCGTGTCCGCAGTCCTACAAGGCGGCTACGTCCGACGTTCTCTCACGCGAGTCGGAGAGCTCAAGATGGCCCGTCGAGGCACGTCCAGCTGCGCCATCGGTCTCGTCGCCCTCGCCATCCTTCCTCACTTTACTCTCACTCGTCCCGGCCTTGCGGTCCGACTCCTGCAAGCCGCCGCGATCTGCATGGGATTTACTTCCGCGACGGTCGTCAATGCCCTGACGGCACATGCGTCATTGCAATGTGATGAGGCGCCAGAGGAAGCCGCAGCCGCGGAGAGCGCTGTCGACCTCGACCGCCCGGAACTTGCAAAGGGCCGGGCTTTAGGGCGTTTCCGCTCATCCGGCCAACTCGGACGGGCGATAGGGCCGTTGTTGGGTAACGAAAAAAATGTTCAATTGTCGGGTTGCTGCCATACTGACCTTTTGGGTTTGCTAGCTTGCGCAGCTTATTGGACGTTTGGCCCATCTATCACTTACGCAGCCGCTGCTGTCGCTATGGGTGGCCTCTCGTTCCATATGCGAAGAATTCTGCGTAAATCGGCTTTTAAAACAGCTTGATCAATCGTCGTTCACGCACATGAGCTCGTGTACTATTCAAGATGAAAACTTTAGAAATTCTTCTATTTACCCTAAAAATAATACCGTCATGGCCTTCACCGTCAGGTTGTATTCCAGAACTTGGCCTAGTCAGCCTACAAGATGTAAAATAGAAAGCAAAGGACCGTATGCGTCGTTGCGGGAGACGAAACGGCTTTAATGGCGTATAGCAAGATAAATAAAAGTGGTATGGTGTTCGCGCCGTTGAGGCATGAGCGAGTGGATAAATTACCGCGAGGTCATGACGCTGGGATCTCGAAGGTATATGTGGATAGATGGAGAATGATAAAGCATACAAAACAGCAAACTATGACACAACGGCTTGGCTTATGATAGCCTAGGGTGTGGTCGTCGTGTGCCGCTGGAATCGGCATTTCCTGCGGTCGTGCGTGAAGGTGTTGCGACGACCACGTCGTCATATGACGGAGGGGTCGAGCCCGCGGATCTTGTTCCATCCCTAGAGTGGCTGAAGCCCGCTTCATGGTCAGCGAGTGATGGATGCTTATCAGGCCGATATATTGAACGCTGAGACAGCGACAGTGATCGCGGTGTGAATGGGGGATGGGGACTTGTATCGTCGTTAGGAAGCGCAACGCCTCCGGAAGATGAACTGAACGCAGGGAGGAAAAACATTACCCCCCGACGCCGGCGGGTTGGACGTGATGATTGTGAAGAGCCAAGGAGCGATGCGACGCGGTGACGTATGCGTCGTACGACACCATTCGCAGGATGGGCCACATCCCCGTCATCCGTTGAGACGTCCGACACAGATGACGAAGGTGGAACGTTGATGGAGAGTGGAAGAAGTTGTACATCGTCTCCATCCTCAAGGCTAGAGGTGTCATCTGCCACATAATCGGGATGGCGACTCGAAAATGCCGAAGGTGATGGAAGGGATATCCGCCCGGGGAGTGACAGCCAGCCCAGGTCCAGGTGCCATCGACCATTGCGCTCGACCCAGCGAGGAAGGAGAACATCGTATCCACCAATGCTCCCGGAACCATAATGCCGTTGCTTGGAGTTGCCATACCCAAGCTTAACCAAGCTTCCTATCAAAACGGCTAATCCAACCCAAAGTAAAACTTTACCCCAGTTGCCCAGGAATCCTATGAATGCAGCGTCATCCGAGTGCCAACTACTGCCGTAGAAATGGGTGAAGAAGGAATTAGGCGCGTCGTCGGAGTCGGCATTCTTTCCATACAGCGATTTGGGGAGAATGCGGACCTCACCGCCAGGCATGTCGGGGGTTCGAGGCTGGGAAGAGCTGTAGAGACCGTATTGTGCAGAGAGGAACATAGGACCAGTGGAGAACATGACTGTAGGATAGTTGAGAATCCAATTATGATCGAAGGTAATCAGATTGTGGATAGTCTGAGCCATGAAAGGATGTTCTTTTTCGGCAAACATGAGGTCATTGGAGACACCAACGGGAACGGTGCGAGGAAGGACGACAGGAAAGACGAGGAGAGGGTCCATACGACGAACACAGCCGATGTCAAGGTCCATGTAGACACCGCCATAATGATGAAGGACAAAGTAGCGGATAGCGTCCGCCCGTTGGATGGCATAGGGGTATGAATCAAACGTGTCGAGGAACCAATGATACTTTTGCGCAATGAACTCGCGGGAGGTTGCATCTGTCCAGAGCATATATTCACTGGAATGATAAAATGAACAAGGGGAACCAACGAAACCAAGTTGAAACGTACTAGTCTGGCATCATAGCTTGACATCCCTCAGATACATTTCTCCATTTTTGAGGAAGGGTTTCCGACTTCCAGGTCTGGTGAATAATCCTAGGGATGCGTTCGGGTCTGTGACGGTGAGAGGAATTTTGACTGGGGAAATCGAGAGATGGATTAAGCTCTTCCTCTCTGATATAGGCTTCCTCTGGAATGGAGAGATAGTAGGAAACAGAAGAGAGGACGAGGACGGTACCCAGTAAGAATAAGCCAAGGATGAAAAGGAGGATATGAACTGTCCGTCTCCGCATGGCCATTTGGGGGTGAGGAAAGGGCAAAAAAAAGGTGAGGAAATAAAGCCTTTTGTTTTTATTATAAATCAACTTCCTTATGCAACCACCGACTCGTCATCACGTCCCGGTTGGCTTCATCCGCAGCTGGAATGTTCCCCGTGCGAACCGCTTGAGCACCGATGCTGACTCGACAATTTCGTCATCCCCCCAACATTTCCCGATAATTTCCAACGTAACCACGCAGCTCTCCCAATCACTCCGAGTCCAATCTTGCCCCTTGCGTCCTCCACGCCTGTCAGGGTACATCAAAAAGTTCTCCAACTTATCCAGTGCCGTCCCTGAGCCCCGCAGCCCTTCATTTCTTCCCAGGTACTGCACGCATTCTCGTGACGTCCAGTCGGCTAATCCTATCCGAGCCCAGCTTGGTGCGTGTTGAGACACCTGACCATCCGGCGGCCCATGCCGTCCCACTTCCGGTCCTCCGACCCGATCCACGGCCCCTAACAGTAAGCGCGAGAAGTGGTCCACAACATCCAGATGAAGCACGTCTAATGGGTGGCTGGGCCTAACTGGCTCCTCCTCATCCACTTCCATTGCATCCGAAGGCCTCCTGGCGCGGCTAATATTCGTTTGAAGCGTTCTTCGTTGGGCCTTCGACGTTTGCCCGTCAAAGTCACTTAAATGCACCATCGGCACACCGGAAAATAATGCTGTGGCGATTGCCTGGCTCGTCCAGTCGTTCTTGGGACTGAGCGTCCTTATACCTATCGCTCCCCACAGGTATAAACGTTTCATCTTCGTGGACTGATATCAGGGATCCCCACCTACGCTCTCAACTTTTACACACAGGTTTTTGTCTCCACTGATCAACGCCACGTGCGCGACCACGCCTCCATGCTGTGGACGCCTTGCGAAGTACTGGCAGCAGTCTAAAATCAAGTCGTCGTTCGATTCAGACCCTCCTCCCTGCCAGTATGTCCAATCAGTTGATCTGGCTTATGCCATGTGGGAAATGATTGCTTGCCTCGGGCTCTCTCGTATCTCTCACGTTCCACCTCCCTGATGCCTTGCATGTTTCCTCGTGAGTTTGTCCCTTCACCAAGCGTCGCTCTTTCACTTTCTCGAGCAACCACGTCGAGGCCAGGCGCGCCGCCCACGCTACTTGATCGTCCCGTGTCTTCTGTCTGTGTCCGAGATCAGCCCATTAGAGGTTCAGTACATTAATGTAGTAAAAGTTGAATATATGCACCTATCCAGCTCGCTGATGACGATTCCGGGTATAATGATTTGTAAAGTAAATGGCAGGTGGTGTTCGATGTCAATGACAAATTGCTGCAACGCGTCGAGCTGATGAAGAAGTACGTTCGTATCCACAACCAGATGGAGAATCAAATCCACTGCCAGAGGCTGTGATTACAAAATTCAGGCATCAGTCTCGCTGCTTTTGGTGAAACCGACTTGCTTGCATCTCGACATCCTGATTGATAACTTCGTCGATGCGACGAAGAGTGGCATCCTGTAGGGTATCGATATCTGAGCAAAATTACAGTCGTTAGTCAGCATCGTGGGCCTCGGGGATACCTCGCTACCCTCAATAATGTGCTGTTGTGAAACGCTCATCATCACGGCCAGTTCGGAGACTCGGAAGCGCGTGAGTAAAACGATATTGTAAGCCCTCCGTGTTGTGTTTTAAACCTTTGATCGGTGAAATTACGTTAGACGTCTGTGTATGCGGACTGGGGAATGGGGACTGCAAGTCTGATAGAGTGAGCAGCGGCGAAAAGAGGTAACGGGGAACAACCGAGCGATGCTGGTGAGAAGTGAAGTAAAGGCTGACACGAGACGACGCAGACGCGATAACGAGACTTAATGACTTAAGAGATGGACATCGATGGACGAAAAGCTCAGATTGAGTAATGGGAGACCGTGACCACAGCGAATGTCTGCTTTCCACCACAACGTGAATCCACACGTCCTTAACTACAAATTTCACTGTAGCTACACGTGTCTAAAGTAAGCAGTAACGCGTCGAAACGCGATGGTAAGGCTACGAACCTAACAAACACATCGTTATTACAGGTCGAGAGGTAAAAAGTGCAGCACAACTTGGAGCCGTAGGCGTACAAGCGAGACTCGGAGATCAGAACGCAAAACCCGTAAAGTACTGTACGGAATAAAACAATAAAATATTAGAGAACGCGTGCACCCTCACGGGATGATCGCACTCTCCAGGAGGAGGGCGAAATATGTGGCTACCTTGGCGATTGCAGCGACGAAGCTGACTTTATTTTATTTTTATAATGGCACGCGACAGAACACTTGCAAGTCATTCAGGCAAATATCGAGTGAATATATGGTATTGCGTGCAGTATACATATGCCAGATAATGCTGATGAATAAGAATGAATGCGCAAATCAAAACAATGCAAGG
Organism: Lactifluus pinguis; assembly: GCA_003313945.1. Classification (NCBI taxonomy): domain Eukaryota; kingdom Fungi; phylum Basidiomycota; class Agaricomycetes; order Russulales; family Russulaceae; genus Lactifluus; species Lactifluus pinguis. Next base: position 6,391 of record QLPA01006211.1, on the reverse strand, counting down.
GAATCACGCGGACGCCAATATCACTTTCTTCAGCGGCGGGGAGCCATCTGGTCGTCCGCCAGCACTCCCACTACTACTGTCAGCTTCAATCTTACGCTTGATACCAAACTTCGGAGTTGGGGACTCAGCCTTGCTCAACCCTGGTGGAGTAGCACGTAATGATGGCACATCAGGCGTCCCAGAGCGGCTGCCCGTGAAACCCTGACGCAGACGAGCTGTGAGCGAACCGCTAATAGCCATAGCTTCTGCATGACATGTTGCGTGATATATCATCTGTCAGACCACGGTCAATAACTGCAGACCGATCGCTTTTACGATGGACGTACCTTATCAATCTTGCGGGCGTTCTTCCATATCCACTCTTCGTCATCCTCGTTGAATTCAGACTTAAAGACCTCTTTACAAATCGGACACGTAACGTGCTTCGCCTCATCGCCAGGCGGAACCACAACAAACAGTGCGCAAAGTTCAGCATCACGCTTGGCACTCTCTGCAGTCGCAACCGCCTTGGCACTGGATAGACGGGATGAGAGACTTGTGATTTTTTCACCGCTACTGTAAGGCAAATCACGGGTCCAGTCCTGTACAAGCCAGTCAACTTTAATGTGTGCAACATCATATTCCGTCACTCACCTCAACACCAAGGAACCAACTCCGACAATGGCCACGTCCGACACTCTGCGATGCCTTACGATTCTGCCGGAAATGCATGTCAAGGTGTTCTTGCATAGTCTTCTTGCCTTCTACCGTGTCGGAAAATCGGAGACCACACTGCTTACACTGCACTGGCACGCGATCATAGAGAAAGTGTACTATATTGGGACGGTGTCTAAAGAAGGTGTGAGCCAAAGCTGTTGGCTAACGAGTTGAATACTGTACCTGCTGATCTCGGTGCTTGAAAATCTCACGTCCACGGCCAAGATTGCTTTCCGATAAGCACGCGCATCTTCCAAATGAGATTCACTGGGAGACTGAACATCACGAGACTGAGAATCATCTGGAGCTTGCACAGTAGCACCAGCTCCCGTAGGCGTAGAAGTAGCGGATACTACCCCTGCCTTTACAAGAGCTTCAAACAGACCAGTGATATTGGGAATAGGTGGAGGGACTGTGCTCGCAACAGGATTTAATTTAGCAGTGTCTGAAATCTGGAATTGGGCTGAATTCGGATAGGTCGGAGCGTTGGGCTGTGAATACTGGGGATGAACTAGTGAAGTACCAGCTGGTACAACAGTCTGATTGTACATAAGCGGCGGATAGGGTGCAACAGAAGTGTACTTGGACGACGTGGGAAGGGTTGGGGGGGGAGCGGGATTCACAGAAGTTGGTCGAACAAGCGCGCGTAATTGGGCGAGGATCTGCGCAAGCTCATCCTGAGACACGCCAGCCTCCACGAGTTTGCGTAACTATTCTATTATGAGAAAAGAAAACGAAAGGCAAGTGGTCAGACGTACCTGTGACAAAACGCTAATGTGGTTCTGCGCGACAGTGTCGTACGGGTTGCTTTGGAGAGCCCGCTCTTTCTGACGAAGAGCAAACTCTAACTCACTTAGCACTTGGGATTTTGAGACAAAAGCGTTGACAGAATGAGATGATGACTATGTTTCATAAGTTTATAACATCAGCAAAGGGGGAGCGGAATACATACACTGTGCCCTGGGTTTGACGGCCAAATCCCTCGCTCTATGGCAACTTGAGGTCCCACCCCAAAAAGCTCCCGACCATTGGGAGCGCCAGTTCTCCACGTCAAGAGCATTTCCTCCATCTTGCCACGGGTTTGCTGGTCAACCTGCAGATAAGTCTCCAGAAATAGCGGCGCCACGATAGACGCAAAATGACCAGCATAGGGATCAAAGACGTTTTTTGATAACGCGTCAACCAAGTAAAATGCCGGAAGCTTCATCTCCGGAGGAACCTAAAAAAGGAAACACGGGTATGAGTCAGCCACCGGTGAAAACAGCTGCCAAGGCGACTGGCCGCCACTTCGTCGCACGAGCGGCGAACAGTGATGGGCGACTACAGTGACTAATGCATTTTTTTCTGCACTCTTATCGTTTGTGATGTAGCACGACTAGTACTACGGATACAGATACAAGAGCACAAGTGACAAAACAACTCTAGTCGAGATGGCCACTCCATCTTCTAACCCATCACTCGAGCAGACGTGCTCCAGAAAGGAGTGAACCAATCGATGATAGTAGATCACTCACCCTGCGTATGTGAGCCTCAATGCACTGAGTAACGACATCTCCCCATCTAGAGAAGTCATGGGCATACATCGATAGCCCTTGGATTATCAGTCGCGAGTTGTCTGTCAGGCCTGCTAGCCTGGCAGTATAATCGCAACGAAACGTTGCTGGATCAACTGGGTATACGGAAGACGGTAACGAATATGAAGGTGGTTGGGGAGGGTAAGCATGAGGAAACGGCGGCTGACTATAAGCCTGTTGCTGCGGATACATTGACATCTTGCAGAAATAACTCAAACGCTCGAGTGAACGCCTGGGCAGATGACCTTACACGTGGAGTGTGCTAAATATGAGAAACCCCGTAGAAGTTTTACGACAACGCCGTGTAAAATCGAGCTGTTCTATCCGGCAATAACGGACAGCTCACGACAAGTCCTGCGATGCGATGATGGTGGTTGGAAAGAAACAAGTGAGAGAATTCTTGAGCTCCGAACTGCGGAATGAGACCCCGTTGAAACTCCGACAGGCAAACTCTATTCCCGCCACAGAGCGTTCAACAGACATCAAGAAAGTGTCATTGCCGTAGCAGACAACCTCAAGACTAGTTATTCCAAGGTGAGTATTACTTTCTATTGTCCAATCACCTATTCCAACATCTGTTTGTGAAACTTCTCGACATCACGGAGGTACAATGATTACTATCCGATGGATGCATCGACCGCCACTGGATGCCGTGAGGGTACAATCACTGACACCTGTCTGTCTCCTTGTAGATGCGCGATATCCTCCAAACTGAAGAACTGGAGGTTCCAGATGGGGTGACAGTCTCCGTGAAGTCGCGAGTTATTGTGGTTACTGGGCCTCGAGGAACTCTTACGAAGAACGTTCGGCATGTGAACATGGACATCCGTCTGATTAAAGGCAAAGGCAACATGGTCACTCTTGCAGTCTGGCAGGGCAATCGGAAACATGTCGCTTGCCTTCGGACAATAAAGTCCCTCATATCTAACATGGCAACAGGTGTGACAAAGGTCTGGCCGTCGTTATTGTGTGTCCTTCTCTCGTAGCTCATCAGCGGGAATAGGGCTTCCTATACAAAATGCGTGCGGTATACGCTCACTTTCCCATCAACTGTATCATCCAGGAAGATGGGCGTAGGGTCGAAATAAGGAATTTCTTGGGTGAGAAGGTAGTGTGGGCTATTCCGTCTCAATTCGCTATTTCACTCATACACTGCATGACCCAGACTGTGCGACACGTAGACATGTTGGATGGTGTAACAATATCCGAAAGTAAGGCGCAGAAGGATGAGTTGATCCTTGAAGGCGCAGATATTGAGAATGTATCACAGTCAGGTAAGTTCACAAATTGTTGGCAAGCGGTGTTTTGATCCTTAGGTATTGCTAGCGGCATCCATCCAGGGGATTTGCAAAGTACGAAACAAAGATATTCGCAAGTTCTTGGATGGAATCTATGTTTCTGAAAAGACTACGATCATTCAGGATTGATGCACCTAATAGTAACTTAGATGCTGCCTCATCCACATCAGACCTTGCACACCGATTGTTGTGTATTTTTTTTCTCTTATGACAGCATGTTCGTGCTCATACAAATTTTGGATTGAACACTGAGATGGGAATATTTATGGTATGAAAGGTATCTTGGTTCCTACGCGCGTTCGATACGATGCATAATCATGGCCAAAGAAGTTGGCTAAAGCGCGCTCTTCCGCTGCGATGATTCTCAGCAAATTTACCACACTCAAAACAAGGATATAACTCACCTCGGATTCGTGAAGAAAAGAATCGCATCAACAGCACATAGTAGACCAAAAAAGATATGGGATTTTGCAGCACGAGCTGTGTTCCTAAGGCCCAATAAAAGAAACCGGCGTAGGAAGGGTGTCGGAAACATCTGTTATGTCCCGTTAGAGATAGGTGAAGGTGGGTACAAAGGTTACCAACGCGTAAACACCGTCTGTCACCAAACGGTGGCCTGGATGCTTTCGGAAAGCTATGGCATGCGAGAAGTTGGAGGCGGCCTTGATCATGGCCGCTGATCGCAGGAACTGTCCGACAAGTACCATAATGACACCTGCGACAAGTCAGTATTCGTAAAAGCGAACAACCCAAAGCAAACTCATATGACTTACCGAATGAGGATACGTACGGGAACGACTTGAGCGAAGGTCTCAAGTACGAAACCAGGAGATACTCTGTAAACGCGAGGCTGTTGGCTATGTGATACATCCGACCATTGTTGAGAAGAAACGCTAAAGAGACTTGGTCAAAGGGCATAGATGGTAGAAGTAAGAGTGCGTACAATCAACGCTGACTTTTTCTCGATTCCAGCCCGCTGTGACGGCGAATTCTCCCCAGTGGAACACTGACCATGAGGCGACGAAGAAGCCGAGTTGATATGTGGTAAACCAAAAACTGCGGAAACCACCACTCAAAAAAGTTAAAAACCCGAGCGAAAAAGTGGATCCCAAGAGAAATGATATGATCGAGGCCGCTAACGGTGTGTTTGGAATGCCGTCATTAAAATTTGAAGACTTGGAGTCCGGTATCGTCTCGAGTGGACCACTCCGCAAAAGCTCCCTTTCGCGAATGCGTTGCTCAAAGCCATCCAAGTTGGCGGGGACTGTAGCCATGAGGGATGGAAGACGGGGGATGTTGAAGAATAGATGAGAAGTGGAACCCCATAGGTTTATGAGTGGCGGCACACAGCCTAGGCGCAGGCCTATGACAAAAGCGTGCCCTCGGGCCGCTGCTGGAGTCTCTCTGACTTTATTGTTTTGTAAAACGTATATTTTGGTTATTCAACGAGTCATACACGTCGTCTTTGAGCATCACGTGCGGTACTTGTATGTATTCGCTCAAGTGGTTAACAACACCAGTGGTGGCTCGTTCCGTGGCCTTTTGGACGGTCCCTTCTAGGTTCATCTCGCACAGTTATACCCACCCATCGAGATTGCGTAACCTTGCTATCTGTGCACATATCGGTGCGTTACTTTGTATTCTCCTGCTTAATCTAGCTCATCTATGGCCTTCAGACTCTGGAAAAACAACCCTGACAGAGTCCATCCTTCTCAAGTCATCCTTCATATCCACGCCTGGATCCGTCGACACTGGAAGTACCACTACCGATTTTCTGCCCGCAGAACGCGAGCGAGGAATAACAATCCAGTCTGCAAGCATTCCAGTCAAATGGAAGGATTGGTCATTTAACCTCATAGACACTCCCGGACATGCCGACTTTGGCATGGAGGTTGAAAGTGCGAGCCGAGTCGTCGACGGTGCATTGGTAATGATAGACTCTGTGGAAGGAGTGGAGGCACAGACAAAAGGTGTTTGGCAACAGTTGGACAGGTGAGCAGGTAAGCTACCTTTCCGCCTTCTCTGCACATTCTGAACTCTCGCGGCTTTAAGATATGGTGTCCCCAGCCGAATTCTCGTCATGAATAAGCTCGACCGACCGGGTGCCTCCTTCCATTCCTCAATGCTCTCTACGCTTGCGCATCGTATCCATTCGATGCCGGTGGCCGTTACTCTTCCCATAGCTTCATTTTATCCGCAGGATTATTCCAAGGGCGAGCCTGGGATTCAAGGTATCGCCGATTTAGTCAAGTGGGAACTGTGGAAATGGTCATCGGACGGTTCTTCGTCGAGGCACCCGCTACCTACGAGCTTGGAGGAGATTGGAAAATCTGGACTTTTACCTCCCACTCATCCCCTCATCCCCCATATCATTCCTGCCCGGACGATGCTCCTGGAGAGCCTGGCCATGTTTTCAAACGATTTCATGGAACATCTGCTTGAATTACCGGCCCACCCTTCGGCATATCTGAGTGTCACTTCGTCTTCCATTTTACCTGTTCTCCGGTCCGCGACCCTCAAGTCAGAAATTCTTCCCGTTCTTTGTGGCTCAGCAATCAGGCATATTGGAACCGAGATTATTCTGGATTATGCCGGTGAATTGCTCGCGTCTCCACTGGACGTGTCGCAGGGGACAGGCTCGTCTCAAGGCCCGGTCCAAGCTCTAGCTTGGAAAGTCTCTTGGGATAAAAGACGCGGCTGGATGACCTTTGTACGGGTGTACTCAGGTTTGTTTCATTAGGCACAACCTTGACGTCTTCGAGATTAACCTATTCTGACCAGGTACATTGTCTCGTCAGAGTGTACTGTTTAACAGCTCTCGAG
>QLPA01006208.1:0-10317 GCA_003313945.1 Lactifluus pinguis | reverse complement strand
CCCACGCACCGTTATCTCGCAGCCGACTTTCGCAGCTCGACTGGCCCTTCAGTGTAATTAATTGGCAAAACGGGAACTCACCATGTTATGCGCAATCTTCCTATTTTTTTTGGCTTTCCTCCACGTCTCTCGCAACTTCCTACCTAAAAGGCTACCGCCGGGTGATCGCGCCTTGAGCAGGCAGTATGCCAGCGGAAAAGAAACGAACTCTACACGGCAGATCATTTAAAAATGTATGCTCGCAGCGATGATCAATCCAGGGCCGTGGGTTCATCATGTGATGACCATGTGATACTGCTCTGCTCCAGGCGGAGACACATCGTTCATTGCGCATGTAGGCACGTTCGGGAAACGTACTCTGGAAGTACACACGCCGTCCGAGATTACATCAAAAGAAGGACTGGTACTAGTACTAGTAGCGCGAGTGCGATTCTGCAGGGATTTCCTGTTACACGTCCCGCCGGTCGTGGGTTAATTCCGAGTCTTCAGCTTCATCGTAGCCTCTGCATTGACCAGACAGCCTATTCCTGCGGCCACGGAGAGTGAGAGAACGCGTTGCTACTTAGTAGTTGCAGTAAATATGCAGCCTTCCAGTTGGCACAATGCATAATACGAAACTTGATGCTGCAGAAGAAGAACTTGAGCTTCCGATGGCGTGAAATGTACTGAACTAGGTATATGCTAGTACGGTTTTGGCGCAGATCAACTACGCCAAGGGCACCAGGCGATCACAACCCAGGGACTCAGAAACTTTCCGAGATGAGTCCCAAGCAAGCCGGGCCCGGAATGTCTCATCATGTCGCATGGAGAGCACGGTGAACGTATTTTGTGACCCTCTCCCAGTTCAAGCTGAGCCGAGAGCTGACCGGCATAGATGCTAGGCTGTTCCGGGTTAGCATTTCAGAAGGGATCGCAATTGGAAGGAAGAGGTGACAGACTTCAAGCTTCATGAGATGCATAGAGGGACCAAGAGAGAAACGGGCATACTGGGATATTTGGGTTGGAAAGAGAGGAAGGGTTAGGATGGGGAAATGGGAGAATGAGGCCAGGGAAGGAGGGTTTACATCTAGTGGAGACTGCAATTAGTCTTTAAGTGGAGAGGTGTTGTACCAGATAGATCCGGAGATACTCTCGCCGACGACCGCACCTCTAGCCGCTTTTAGTCCGAGCCGAAAAGCACTTGCTCTCGTTACACACGCTAGGGCTATCTTACATTGCAAGTGATTGCTGCCTCACGTCTGTGAAGCATGCTCGGTGGCGGTAGTGAGGAGCGCCCCACGTCGAGATGCACAGGGATACGTGTCTTGCGTGCTAGTTGTTCCTGTTCCTGCATGCCGTCTCAGATGCAAGGCACAAGGAGTCACTACCAAAAAGGAATAAGGCACGTACCGAATTCGCAGTTTCTTTTTTTTTATTCATTAAAAATCTGTATTTGTATACCACAACATGTGGCTATGACAAAGACGCGGTCCCTGGGGTACAGGAGTGGATCATGCGGCGGGAGGGAAAGGTGGGTGGTAGCGTTGGGCCGAACGCGAGGTTGGAGGTTGGTGGTGTTACGAAGGAGGTTCGTAGGAGATATATGCTAAACTTCGGGGTCGGCGGACCACTGAGACACTGGCAGGGGCTAGCGGCTAGCCCGGGCATTCAGCCGCAGGAAAATCGTGCATCTAGCCGAGCTCGGCTAGTCTAGCAATAACCATTTTCCTGATGATTTCCGAGAAACACGGCGGCCATTGCCTGAAATGGCCTGCGAATAAAAAATTATCATACTCCGAGGTGGTGCCAGACTCTGCGTCACCAGCTGGAGAAAAACATCCTTATTCCAAGCGCACTATCGTCCAGAATATATTCTGGGTCAGTAGCAGCACGGAGCTTTCCTTTGCAGCTATTCGAGGAGTCCGGGCATGTTCCCCATTTCTCATACCACGCCACCATGACGCCATTGTGCAATTTTATATCTAGCTGTGGTTTGAGCTACAGTGCCTCTTCGGTTTCTTATCGCCGAGTGTACCCGCCCGGGACAACGCAGTCACCGCCAAGTGACGGCGGGTGTACCTTACACCATTGTATATAAAGCCCTTGTACTCGGGCCAGAGGCTCCTCGGGGTCATTTCTCTTGCCCTATCCATTCTTTTTCGAGTGCGGAGACTTTCTTACTCGCCATATGCGTCTCTTCAAGCTTTTTTCTCTTCTCGGTCTGTTCTTCTGGGCTCGTGCATCATCCCTTAAGACTCGAGAGCCAGCATCACACCCTCTAGATGCACGCGAGCTCCTCAACGTGTGCGCGTTGGTGAACACATATCTTGGTGTCCCCCTCCAGAGTGGTTATTTGACTAATGTTGGATTTCTATGTCAGTCATTCCCCTGGACTATACTGTGACACTGCTCCTTATCGAATGTCTCAGATGTCTGCCTGTGTAAATCAGACCTTCCCGTTTTTATTCAGACAAACTCAATCGCCATCGCGGCAGTGAAAACAGCCTGGGGCGGAGCACCGGTTGTCACCTCCATTTTGACGAACATGGTACGTGAAACGTAGAGATGCCTTGAACATTTATTCTAACTTGACTTCAACCTCAGATCGACAATTTTGCCGGATTTGCGCACTGCCACTACCCGGACCACAGCGTTCCCGCTTGTTTTGGCAACAGCCCGTGCGGGTTTCATTGCACGGACGGTTTCACGGCTTCTCCGCCCGACAACCCGACAACATGCGTTTGCGAAGCACCCTCGGTCGTCTGCAACGGCAAGTGTGTGGAAGCTAGTTCGTGCCCCTCAAGTGCTCCGTCAACAAAGGAGAAACGCTGGCTTGGCAGCGGGACCTGTGCTGAGATGGGTCCTGAATGGGCTGCATGTGGAGTCTTTGGCGGCGCTGCCCGCTCATGGGAGTGCATCAATACGGCCCGCGATCTCGAAAGCTGTTAGTACTTCCTTTTGGCCTCTATATGCGCATATCGACTGACACGGGTTTTTGTCTTGATTCAGGTGGCGGGTGCGTGCTACCTTTGACACCTTATGTTCCAATCGGCCAGGACTGTACTTCCCTCCCCGGTGTCGCGGACGTTGCTTGTATTGCAGGCGAATGTGTTGTCGACCGTTGCCTCCCGGGATACGATCTCGCGCGCGACGGCAACCATTGCATCTCTAGGCACGGAAAGATTTCACAGCATTCTGAGTATGACGAGGACGAAGCTGAGTCTGTACCTGCGAGAGTTTATGGTCTCGAGCACGTCCCTCTGCGGAAACAGAAACACTGAACGGTCCACCCTCTTTAGACTTGCTAAGTGTATTATGTGCAGAGAAAAGAACATGGGAAACTGATTAGACGCTTTCTCTGAGGTCAGACCCGTAGTCTCTCCTTTTAGGTTATACTACTTACACCCCTTTCCGTTTTCTATTTGATTCGTGCCATTCTGGGCCGTCGTTTGTTATCCTAGGCTTTGTGTGCGTTACATTGTGGGTTCCCACAGTCGTGATGTCTCCTGAATAATAATATTCCCCAGTAGTGCTGTTCAGCGAGGCATGTACTACCTGATTGTCATATCGGACCACTTAAAGCACTTCGGAGGCAGTCACAAAACGCATCGCCAATCATGGAGCTACTAGTTCTACCCGGCGGCCCGGAAAAGGATGAGAAAGGAATGAACAACTGGCACTAACCATAATAGTATAATCGGCTATTTCATATTGCATAGGGTTTTTGTTTTATTTTTTTTATCCGCATTTTCATTTTTATAGCGCAATGTGTCTACAACTGACAAAGATACGCTCGACATGACAATCTGAACGACTGAAATACAATCTGGTGGCGGGGTGTATTGATGCGTACTAGTAGGGTTGTCCCGACCCTAAAGCAAGCCCTAAAGCTCAAGATTTATGCACCACAAGATATGTCACACATGTGTGACAATTTGTGACACTTGCAACGAAACTGGTAAAGACAACACGACTCGGACACAGCCACCTCCGAGTGTACCTTACTACACATTGTGTATAAACCATGCGGCTCCTCGGGATCATTCTTTGCCCCAGTCATTCTTTTTTTTCTCGTGCGGAGACTTTCTTACTCGCGTTATGCGGCTCTTCAAGCTTCTTTCTGTTCTCGGTCTTTTCTTCGGGGCTCGTGCATCGTCGTCCCTTCAGACGCAAGAGCCAACATCATACCTTCCAGATTCACGCGAGCTCCTCGACGTGTGCGCGTTCGTGAGCGGAGATATTATTATCCCCAACGCAGAAGATGTTTATTTTCCCGTTGGCGCGATAGGTCGGTCAATCCCCTAGAGTATAGTGTGACACTGTTCCTTATCGAATGTCTCAGATATCTGCTTGTGTACATCATCCCTTCCCGTTTTCATTCAGACAAACCCGATCGCAGTCGCGGCAGTCAGGGAAGCCCGGGGTGGAGAACCGACTGTCACCTCCATTTTGACGGACCTCGTACGTGAAACGGAGAGATGCCTTGACCAGTTATTCTAACTTGACTTGAACTTCAGATCAACAAAGCTGCCGCACATTCGTGCTGCCTCTACCCGGACCACAGCATTCCCGCTTGTTTTGGCAACAGCCCGTGCGGGTTTCATTGCACGGACGGCTTCACGGCTTCCCCGCCCGACGACCCGACGACGTGCGTTTGCGAGGCATACAAGGTCGTCTGCAACGGCCAGTGTGTGGAAACCACAATCTCTCCGTATAAATTGAAGCAGAAACCCTGGCTTGGCGGCGCCACCTGTGCCGAGATGGGTCCTGAATTGCCTGCATGCGGTGTCTTTGGTGGCGGTGAACGTTCATGGAAATGCAGGCATACGCTTCGCGATATCCACAGCTGTAAGTACTTTCCCGAGAATGTTTTTGCCTCTATATGCGCATATCGACTGACACGGGTTTCGACCTGTTTCAGGTGGCGGATGCCTATTACCCCCTGACATCGTATGTTCCAATCCGCCAGGAGTGTACTTCTCTCCCCAGTGTCGCAGATGTCGCCAGCATTGCAAGTGAATGTGTTGTCCACCGTTGCCTCCCGGGATACGTTCCCGCGCGCGACGGCATCCATTGCGTCTCCAGGCACGAAAAGATTTCACCGCATCCTGAGTACGACGAGGACGAAGCTGAGTCTGCACTGCCACGGTTTATGGGCTCGAACACGTCCCTCTGCGGAAACGGAAACATTGAACACTCTACCCTCTTTCTCTGAGTTCAGACCCGTAGTCTCTCCTTTTAGGCCATACTTACACCCGGTTCCGTTCTTCTATTTGATCCCTGCCCTTCTGGTCCGTCGTTTGTTATCCTAGGCTTTGTGTGCGTTACATTGTGGGTGCACACAATTGAGATGTTTCGATAATATTCCCCATTAGTGCTGTTCAGCTAAACACGTACTACCTAATTATAATATTGGGTCACTTAAAGCAATTCGGAGGGCAGTGATATGTACTACAGTATGTGTCACGTGATAGTTATCTGTGTAGTAAGTGTGGGGATTGCCGAAGCGGAGTTAAAAGAGAGCGACCTGAGGATTCTGCGCCTATTCACTTGCCCCGACTTCAGGGTCGGCGTTGGCTGATATTCCTGCTGATTCGGTCGACCGGACTCGCAATTCTGATAAGTTGTTGCGCGCTTATCATCCATATACAGTATGCACAGTCACCTGTCATATCACAGCTGTTTGCGCCTCCGAGTCTTGAGGCAGTGCTCATAATATGTGCCTCAAATCATCCCCTTCTCCTGATCGATCATGTCTGAAACTTCTCTTCCGGCTTCCTCAGCTTCTTCTCCTACAAGTTTTCAGACTATTTTCTGCGATGCCTTGAAAAGGTATTGCGAGAAGACGAAGAATGACCTTTTGGCGCATCCTCTCACCGCAGATCTGCAAAATTGCAAGAGTACCAACGACATTTTGGTCGTCCTTGACGAGAAGTACAATGTTCGAGGCTTCATTCATGGCCCGTCTCGGACGTCTACGCTGTGGCTCAACGCCACTTTTACCGTCCTTTCTTCCTTCTCGGCCGCCATTTGCGATGGGGTTGGACTGGTAATCTCCATACATCAACTCGTCAATCATCATCCCTAAACTGGTTTGAAGGTTTTTTTGCCCGGGAAAGTCATTTTCGCTGCAATCGGCGTCCTTCTCATAGTTAGTATTATCTTCAACTCGTACCAACCTTTCTGACACCTAGGCACATCAGACGGCCAGGGATGTCGGTGCAAATAACGATGCGCTCGTCGGCATCTTTTCCCGAATAGAGAAATTCTTCAAACGACTTGAGATTTACATCAAAGTGCCACCGACTGATGTAATGAGAACACAAATTATACAAATATTGGTTGAGGTTATCGAAGTCCTTGCTGTCGTGACGAGATGGATTAAATGGAAATTCTCGAGTGAGTTGTTGCGAATATGGTGCAGTTCACGGATACACATCCACAACCAGAGAAATTCCTGAAGAAACTAGTGGGAAAAACGGATATTGAAGATGCGATGACGAAGCTAGACAAATTGACCCAGGAGGAAGCTCTGATGGCACATTCGAGATCTCTGGAGCTTCTTCTGAGTGTTGAAACCAAAGTGGATACGGTCATTGATGGTACGCAACTTGTGTCCAGCTATTTTCGATGCTGTCTTCATTCATACTCCTAGGTGAAAATCAAGCAAGACGTTCGTGATCTCCTAATCTGGTTACTGGCTAGCGAGACTTAGAATAGCACAGGTGGCCAAATGTGCAAAGATCTTCAAAACTGGCTCTCTCCTCCAGATCCGTCTATCAATTTCAATGCTTCCCGCAAAATTTACCACGAAGGTACAGCTGCGTGGTTCACTCAGGGCAGCACATTTGAGCGTTGGAAATCCGAAGGTTCCCAGTCCATGTTATGGATTCATGGAAAACGTATGTCCCTTTCACTTACGGTCCCTTGGTGCTTGCTAATGCCCTCCTCGTGTCTTGATAGCAGGCTCCGGCAAAAGTATACTCAGGTATGTTCCTTGTCCAACTTTCTGTGTTCCGGGGAACTTATATTTGACAAGTTCGGCGATCATCGAAGACCTACAGACTGCCTCCTACGCCGGCATATCCCACGTAATTTATTTCTTTTTCGACTTTAAGGACGTTGCAAAGCAGGATATCCGTGCTTTACTTTCTTCCCTGCTATTCCAACTTTCTACCCAATCTGAGCCATGCTTCTACATCCTCTTCGATATCTACTCCAACCACGGTAACGGTTCACGGCAACCAACCGAAGACGTACTTTTACGATGCCTGAAATCCATGCTCATGGCTTTGGATCGAGTCCCAACCCATCTCATCGTCGATGCTGTTGATGAATGCCCGAACACACCGAAGGCTCCTGGTGGCTCACTTTCACGTCAAGAGGTGTTGGAGGTTGTGAAGGACCTCGTCGGGTTGTCCCTCCCAAACCTGCATATTTGTATAACAAGTCGTCCAGAGGACGACATCCGACACGCGGTCCAAGAATTGACAAATCTCAAGGTATCTCTGCATGACGAGGATGGACAGAAGGATTGTATTGTCACATATGTTCACTTCGTCGTTTATTCGAACAAGTACCCAGCCATGAAGAAGTGGGGCGACGAGCTCAAGAAACGGGTCGTTGAGACACTGTCCAGCAAAGCCGACGGCATGTACGGGTGTTCCCTTCGACTTGAAGTTTACGCCTCTTGCTAACGTCGTTACTCAGGTTTCGCTGGGTTGTGTGCCAGTTGGATGCTCTGCGAGAGTGCCTTGCACGCAATGTCCCACAAGTCCTCAGTGAATTACCCGATTCACTTGACGAAACCTACGAACGCATCCTACGAGGCATCAACAAGTCAAACAGAAATGATGTTCATCGTCTGTTGCAATGCCTCGTGGTGTCTCTGCGACCACTTCGTGTCGAGGAGCTTGCCGAAGTCTTCGCGCTAGACTTCGAGAGTGATGACGAGATTCCCAAGTTGATCCCAGATTGGCGGTGGGAAGATCAAGAACAAGCTCTTCAGGCGGCATGCTCTAGTTTGATTTCTATTGTCAACAATGGTGATTCGCAGGTTGTGCACTTCTCGCACTTCTCGGTGAAGGAGTACCTCACCTCACCTCGGCTTACCAGATCATCTGGAGATGTCTCATGGTGTCATGTTTTCCTCGAGCCTGCCCACACTATTCTCGCAAAGGCTTGCCTTGGTGTGTTGCTGCTGCTGGACGATACCGTTAATGAGGGTAGCACTGGAAAGGAGTCTCCCCTGGCTAGATATGCCGCCGAAAACTGGGTCTCCCATGCACAATTTGATAACGTGTCGTTACGGATACAGAAAGGGATGAAAGATCTCTTTAACCCGGACAAACCACATTTCGCAATGTGGGTTCAGCTGCACGACATCGACACCGCCCTCTCCCGCACTGGCAGCGTCTCCATTTTCGTCATGCTTGAAGCGAAGATAGGTGGCGCAACTCTATACTATGCTGCACTCTGCGGATTTCAAGACTTGGCAGAACACCTTATCGTCAAGCACTCCCAGGATGTGAACAGTTTTGGTGGTTGCTATAGGATTCCATTATTAGCGGCATTGGCGCAGGGTCACTCCCAGATGGCAGAGTCATTATTTCAGCATGGTGCAGACGTGAACCATCGGAGCCCGTCCTGTCTCACCCCACTGCATTATGCATCCTCTTCATGCTCTGCATATGTTGAAACTATGCAATGGCTCCTCAGCCATGGTGCAGATCCGAATGCCAAGTCGATCTTTGACTCGACCCCACTGCACATGGCAGCTTCGTGGGATGATTGCGAGGCGGCTCGGATACTACTCGATCACAACGCAAATATCGATGCTCAGGATTCCTCCGGCGAAACACCATTATCCTGGGCAGTGATAGCCAGTGGCTGCGATGCCGTTCGTTTACTTCTTTCCCGTGGTGCAGATGTGAACGTACGGCACAAGGACGTGTCGACCCCGTTACATCTGGCCTCGGGCAGGAGAAAGCACGAGGATCCCAAACTGTATCGGTGGAGCATGGGGCCACCGTCACTTGAAGCCGCGCGCACGTTGCTCAACCATGGTGCGGATGTAGTGGCAGAGGATAACGAAGGAATGACAGCGTTCCATATAGCGTCGTCAAACGGACATGAAGATATCGTGAAACTACTTTCAGAGTATGTCGCCAAGTGAAGGAGGGAGCTTTTGGAATTTATATCCTCAAACGCCATCGTGATATGATAGTTACCCTCATAACATATGAAGAAAGCTAGTCGGTTTTAGCGTTGCAGACAGATATACCGTCACGGTGATATTCGCATTCACATTTCACAGGCATCGTCTGGACATACTGACACCAAAGAATGGTCAAAACCATCGACTATTACTTGTACCATCTGGATAACACGAAGATATAAGGGAGTAGTCATGTTTCGACTCAACCTAGCCCTCGTCCGAGTCCGTGCACATCGTCACGCCCCGGGCCAGACAACGCAATCGCTCCTCGTACAACAATGATCATAGTACGTACAACGGCGTGCCCATGCAGTTCGTCAATTGCAAGTTATGGTGCGCACAACACATGGTGGTCATTTCCATTCTGCATTTTTTGTATGCACACGCTTTTTCCCGCTTCAAAGATTAAGTGGATGCTAACGGCGTCGCGGTCACGATTGCATTACCCTGGTGCCCAATGTGCCAAACCAGTTTACCTTGTGCTGCTCATGCGTGACGTTGACCACTGCATGCCAAAAGGGAGGGCCACTTAAGAGAGTGTGCCAGATCAGTGTTTTGGGCATCAACATACTCCTGGAAGCATTGGTGGACTTGTGGCAAAGCAACACAGTGTCAATTACTAGTTGGTGTGACAGTTTAATTAGATGTGCTATAGTGTCCAATGTCTCATTCTGCCCATGTATTTAACATCTATGAGCAGCAGCATTGGACAAGAATCAATCCTGAGGCTAGGTAGACACAAAGGTTACAGTACTTAAGGTAGTAAGTAACTTAGAACGTGATGAAAATATGAAGATCGGGGACAGAGATGAACTGTCTGGGATCAACGGGTATCATCAATCACGCATCACATTGCGTGTCACCGCGGCAGCGTTGGTTCGACTTACGCTTTGCAAGGCTGCGCCCCCAACAGGCAGGGGGAGCCCCCACTCAATAATTATGTAACGGGATGTGTTCGAGTCCATATGCCTTTGCCGGTACCAACTTAACTTCATCCTCATCTCCGGAAGAATGAGAAATCTTTCGGTGCTTCGAGATGCAATGGGTGCCGTCATGAGCAGGAACATATCCCGGGAGGCAACGGCGCACGGCACATTCACCCATGATACATGCAACGTCCG
>QLPA01006153.1:0-11260 GCA_003313945.1 Lactifluus pinguis | reverse complement strand
TTCACTGACACACCAAACACGGCCGTTATCGCGGAGCCACTCCAACGCGTCTTGAACGGCCCATGCATTGACGCGTTTCCATCGGTCATCTGCGCGCTTTAGGTGGTTCGTAATGTTATCTTTTGTGGGACCAGGAAGAGGTAAGTGTCGTCTTCGTGAGATGGCAGGTCCTAGAAATACGTTTTCGTTCTCTCCATTTCGGCTCGTCTGCGATGCTGTGAGCGCGCGAATCGCCTGCTCGACTTGCGTTGCGAGGTATGCGGTAGAAAGAGAGGCGTAGGCTTCCTCATCTGATGGAGGATCTGAGAGGTCTTCTTCGATGCTATCGGCTGGCTGGGCACTACGTCCCGTTGAGTGAGTGATATCATCCGGCGCTCTCGAACGATATAACATGGTCGAGTCTAACACCGTACAAGGAAGGCCCGAGCGGACGGATAGTGCAGGACCGTCCCACATGATGATGCTGCCTTCTTGATAAAGCTTGCAGATGGCCCAAGAAAAAAGACGCTTGACTTTTGGGATAGAGCCTTCCGTACTAGTCGATACCGACTGTTTGCGCCTCTCGGCATAATTCATCACTCCATCTTGAGATTCCTTTGCCTTCTCTCGACGGCGCACTTCGGCTTGCACAACTCGACGCGCCAGAGTCGAAAGCTCAGGGACGCGGAGAAGAAATGAGAGTGTACATCCAATTACGGCCTCTGTTTCATCATCACGATGCACGGTATGTTCGACACGCGATGCAACATGAGACCGAGGCCGAGGAGTAGACATGTCACTAGTTTGGCATAATATACGTGGATTACGTTGAGTCGGCTTCTGCTTTGTTGGTGTCCCGGGGGTTTGATCCATGGCAGCAGCGATAGAGTCTGTGTCAGAGTCCAAGTCGCTCTCGGACGAGTGAGGAATGAAATTTAGATAGCGTAGATTGTCCATGAAATGCTTTACGTATATCCTGAAAGTATTCTCTGTGAGGTCGCGGCTGCGAAGGCGGGACGGATGGCGAAGACGCGGTAGAAGCTTGGTATGGAAAAAAACAGAATTAGGACATTCTGAAAAGAAATTGAGCTTGGACGCACGGAAGAGTCCTCAGACGACTTTACGGGGCTCGACGCAGCGGAAGAGGATGCAGTAGAATGTGTGCTGGGTGTCAAGAAGGCGTATGAATCGACCACCTTTGCGGACTTTGGCGTACGAGGGGCGTCTTGTGCATTGATAGCGGTTGTGCTGGACAAAGGGGGGATAACGAATGACTCGGGCAGGAAGTAATAGTTCTTGTGCAGAGAGCTGACTCGTCGCCAGTGATCGAGCTCGTCGCGAGGTCCTCTACATCGTTCTAAACCCTTATCAGAAGGGCCCCGTGGATCGACTCACGACATAGAACAAACCGATAGATTCGCCTTGTATCTCTCTCGAATTGTGTTTCACGTGGATCCTACCCTGAACTTTGACCACGGAACCGACAGGGATGAGCGGGGGTGAATGTCGCTCTGTAGTTGCGAGTCTATGTTTCGGCCCTTGGGCTGAAGAGGCAGCATCATTCGTTTGGACCTCTGGCTTGTCCTGATCAATACGAAACGCGCATTCGATGGTACCGGTTCCGTCATCCACTGTAAAATGAGCTATGGCATGGTACTGTCAGAGATACAGGGACTCACGGATGTAAAGAATACGACGTTCGTACGCTGTAGCCCCGACTATAATGGCAACTAGGGAAACTGATCTGCAAGGTACACGACCAAGAAAAAAGTAGGGAAGCCCTATCACATGCAAGTTTGAGATGAGTTGAAAATAGGAAAGCTAAGCTGGTGCGTCCCACCCCCGTTTTCACTCGGTGACATTGAAATCACGTCTTTAATGAAGCAAGACGCGACTGCATCCTTGCTCATAACCCAATGGATGAGTTCTCTCGCGTTGGACTTGAGTTCGTTATTTAGACCCGCCATTGCAGAAGAGCATACTCCGGGCGCGAGGTGTGACCGCGGCGCTGCATGAGAAGAGGTGTGGGTACGAGTGGTATTGGGAGAGATATAGTCGAACGCTTGTCTTGCTCGCTTAGGGGTCGTGTTGGTTCGAGCAGAGGTCATTGTCTATTGCAAACAGAGTTCAAGTCTACTCTATTCCGACTCTTTTTTCCTCTTTTCTTCGACCATCTCAATATTATCTACCAGTACACCCTTGAGAATGTCGAGCCCTTTCTTGCTTCCTTTTCCGCCTTCTCCACCGCCGCCTTCATTCGCCTCCGCAATCATGTCGTGGATCTCGTGAGACACGTCACCTTGCACGACGATCTCGTCAATTCCAGCTGCATTTTTGGTGACCGACCCGCCTGTCGCAAATCGCTGGGCGAATAGCTTGGCAGCTTTCTTTAGATCGACGCCTAGCCTCAGATTAAAGCAGGCACCGTGTGCAAAGACGGGGCAGTCTTACCAAAGGCCTCCAGACCGCGAATAGAGGTAACGTATTTACGCTTGTTCCGCTCTATCCGTTTGATGATAATCTATCAAGAATGGGGTTGAGATGACAAGAGATGATATGCGAACGAAGCCTACTTGGGAGGCCTATACAAATAAATAATCAATCGAATGAAAGTCCACTTGACTGTCTAAGAACGTACCAATTTCTTTTTTCTAGCTGCATCGGCTTTAGCTTCTGCCTTTGCTTCCTTCTTTGCCGTATCTTCCTCCAGCTTGTTTTGTGCCTCTTGACTTATTGTTCCGAGCTTGGCTTTGAGAGCCTCTTGAGAACAAATGGAGCCCGGAAATGAGTGTGAGCATGGCAATGCTCAGATAGTTGTCTGCGCACCATCGGAGTAATACTTTTCGTATAGGTCAGGACGTTGTGTTTGTAGCCATTCCTTACATTTTGAAACACTATTGCCAAACTCGCAGTATTCAGGTGGAAAGGTGCAGACTGGTAAATAGCAAGGGTCAACTGCCGAGGACAGGGTACGGAAACCTGATCTAACCGCCACAGTAAAACATCTGTACTGGAGGCATCGCCTTCTTCTCGGGTTGTGTAGAGATAGCATCTGCTGTTGTTGGAGCTGCAGTTGCCATGATATGTCCAGATCAAATCATTATCGCACTGATCGATTTCACTATCCCCTACGGCCACGTGAACAAACAAAGTACGGTACACTATCCAGACAAACGGTGGACCCGGGAAACATACTGTAACGAAACACAGTATTACGACAACTACAAGCTTACAACAATCTTCACTTCACATGGCAAAAGTTTCATTCTCCCTTTCTTTCTGGCTTCCGTCCCCCAGCGCTAAGCCCTTCCGGACCTTCGCGAGCACGACTCGTTTCTTCACCCTTCTCCGACGCCCATGATCTCTTCCCACCGTATCGCAGCTTTTTGTCAGCTTCGCCTTCAAGAGGAGGACTGTACGGCTCTTGTTTATCCATTGTCCTGTATGCCTCCGACGTGACGCCAGCCTGACTGTACTTTCCGGACGGTGGCTTGTGCGGTCGCTGCACTGCGTCTGAAGATGCGTCCACCTGATAGGTAGAAGAGTCGGCTGGGGGGGTGCTGTCTACTTCTTTCGAGTAGGACTCCGCCGAATGACCTGCAACCTCAGAATTTTTTGTCTGGGGAGGGGTAGAACGGGCGCTAGCAAAGCGACGAGTAGAGGTGAAAGTAGGGTTGATATAACGCGCACAACGGGTTGCGCGCGAGAGATGATGAATCTGCACCAAAGGACGCATATGCGATGAAGTGAAAGTTGTTACTGTAGCGCAGTTTGAGAATGAGAATGACGACGCTTGGCGGCAGTGTTTATAAATTTCATAAGCCTCAGGGCTAACTCTGTTTGATCAAATGAGCATCAAAAGGTATTTCTCTCAATTACCTTCTTCCCCCAACCAAAGGCCACAGAAGAAACTCAAGGGATCAACTCTACCAGGTCTGCTTTCTCCCTCTCATACTCTTCAAGCTCATCAACCTGATTCGTCACTAGACCTTCCCCCCCTTGACAGCCAACTTTTTACCCTTCTCGATCTTTCGTCGCCTTCACTTTCCTCTGATGCCTCTATCGTAGAGCATTTCGATAAAATTGCAGAACATTTGTTTCAACGTTCCTGCCTCGTCTGTTGTTCTACCAAATCTGACGGTACTCTCAAACGAGTGCTGTACGAACTCCTCGAATTCGAATTTTATTTAGTAAAGGAGGACTCTCATTCCGATCCGTTCACTCACGATGGAGAGGACCAACGTCTACTGGGTGCATGGTTAGCCCACCCTATTTCCTACAGTTGTGTCCCCCCCACTCAACACAAACTTAGGTACTTTCACCGCGTTCCCCGCCATGGCCCAGGTGCATCAACTTCCCTTCCCCGCGCCTACCGCGGCGGTTCTCGGAAAGGGCTCGATTTGACAATCGGGGCTCTCAACTGCTCATCCGACGCCCCGGTCGTCCCCACATCCTCTTCCCACGCTTCCACTGCTCCCTCTCCAGTTCCAGTTCGAGGCGGCATCCTATTGCGAACCCTCCGAAGGCTCTCCGACTCGACTGTCATATCAGGCCCTTCCTTGCTCGTTGACGAACTATTGCGGACGAGTGGTGCCTCTGAGATACCCGAACTCGTCAATGAAAAGTGGCTGAGCGACATATCAGCGTCCCGAGTTCCTTCGTTAGAGAATCTTGATACCAGTTCAGTGACGACTCTATACGTTGGCAGCAAGGAAACGACAGGCACTCCGCCCCAGATTTACCGGTCTCCGCGGGTCGGCCTTGATCTTTCTCATCCGTCTACACGCCTTGAACCATCGGACAAGCGCGTGCGATACGTTTCCAAACCATATCGATACTTCATCTTCCCACATCTGCTCACCGCGAATGGTCGCGGGCAGACATTTCTTGGCGTTCACGATCACTGCATAAAGGTGCTCGAGATTTCAAAAAAATCGCTGCTCACGGGCAAGATAGCCAGTCTGACGAGTCTGCAAGCTCAAACCGTCGAGAAGTACTTGAACGCATATAGAGAAGGACTCGAGTCGGGCGAGTTGGAACGTTTCATAGGGTCTCGTGGCAAGGGCGTATCTTCAACGCCAACGTCCTTCTTGCAGCTTATCGGTGCTTTGCGGTGCCGCGAGCTGGCAGAATAGGCCCCGTCACCCCACTTGACTTGTCATATAGAAACAGTCGCAGAGGATTTTCGGGAACTTGAATAAAACGATCTATAGTTGCGGCCGGATCTCACCTTCATGCTGTATACACCTACACCACCCTTCGCCATTAGGACCTATCGTAATTTTTTGACATTGTAAAATACGGTTACCCACATTTATCTTAGCAACTGCGTCACGATCGCTACCAGCCCATGCCAGATCTGTCTTGCTCTTACGTTTGCTTGATATCGCAAAACCGCGGCTACTGCGGTCCATCATTTGCGGCAATGCTCATCATGATAGACTTGCCGGTGCGTTACCTACTAGTAGTCAAATCCCCTACAACGTTTTTCTCGGCAATCTTCCACGAGCAGAATAAAACACTTGATTTGATACGCAAAACAGGGTGTTTTGTAGGGATAGTACGGGAGATCTAGTGCATAGGTTAGCCCAATTTCCAGAAGTAACCAAGAGGATCCGCAATGAAATACATGTAGTAAGCGTACATGGAATAGCACATAAAAAAAATCGAAAGTACAGTGAAGCCACGAGTGAAACCCAAAGAAACCAAGGCAGAGTTGTCCTTTTGTTATCGCAACAAAAATTAGGGGTAGCGCGGTAACAAGCCTGTTGGGGCTT
Organism: Lactifluus pinguis; assembly: GCA_003313945.1. Lineage (NCBI taxonomy): Eukaryota > Fungi > Basidiomycota > Agaricomycetes > Russulales > Russulaceae > Lactifluus > Lactifluus pinguis. Next base: position 5,504 of record QLPA01006153.1, on the reverse strand, counting down.
GCGGTGATTAATCCTTTACGAATAAGGTAACTTTTGATAGGCTGAAAGTGTGCTTTTCATCATAACAATCGTGCCCGATAGCTGGGGAAAGTTCCTATGGGATGTCATGTGTGATAAATTACCTAACAGGGTGTTATTCAATAACATCTTTCCAGCCGTTAGGATGACGTACGAGTGCGGTTGATTTCCGGGGTTGGTAACGATGCAAGGGGCATCTACTCTGAGCCAAAGAAGCGCGTAAACTCAGCAACGATGGTCTCGGGATGGCTGACTGTCAGATCATGCCTCCCTCCGTGAATGGTGACGATTTCCGACTGTGGGAGGAATGCTTGTACACGTGGAGCATATTTGTAGGGTACGGTATTGTCCGCGGTACCCTGATAAACGTCAAGGTACATGTCGATGTAGGAAAAAGAATAGGGACTCACCCAAATCAGTAGAATTTTACGATTGGACTTGCCCAGTGCTTCGAACGACTCGTCCAGACCACGAATGGGACCATCCCTCAAGGATGAGGCGATAGCAGCGTTGTAGCCCGGAAGATGTGCGGATTGTATGCGCACGATCTACACCAGAGTAAGGGTCAATCGGGCCGAAGAATGGGATGTGTGACAAACCTCAGATACAGAATCATTTGATGAAGAATTTGCCAGTCGTTGAAGATAGTGCTGCAAAAGGGACGTTGAGATTTTCAACTCTAATGAATGTGGTAGCGAACACGAACTCGAATGGGGGCGCTTGAAGTCACGGTTTGAATGAAAGGCGAAGACATGAATTTGGTTGTCCTTGAAAGATCTTTCGTCTGGGATCGGAATTAGCAGATCAAATGGAAGTTATACGATAGGAACAATCACTTCAACCAGACCAGTCGGTGCAATAAACGCCACTTTGTCATCAACTAGATCTGGGAAGAATGAAGTGAATGCCGCAAGAATGCCGCCCCCCTGAGCCAGTGAGATAGGGTGAGAGTGCTAGAAGGGGGAGATACGTACCATAGATACGCCGGCAATGTTCGCTCGTGGCCATTTGACATGTTGCATGATGAGGGCAAGCTGAGTTGCATAAAGGGATGCGTCATAGGTAATCTCAGGAGCATCAGAGTAACCGCGGCCATAAAGATCTATATTGGGGATTTAGACCAAATGGTTGGGGATATTCAAGGCACGTGCACGCATACCGTACAAGAGGACGCGATGACCACGCGATGCAAGAGCGGGCGCGACGTCCTTCCAAATTAATGAAGGTATGGATAAGCCGTGTATCAAGATGACCTGATCGTCAAAGGTTTGAACACAAACAAATTGATCGCTAGACAATGATTGGCTACCTTGTTTCCACTTTCGGGGCCAAACAACCAGTAACGCACCTGGGACAGAGTTATTACAAAGGCGAGCAAGGAATGGGTGGGGATGGAGACGCACTCTACCGAACGGAAGGGAGACATACGCGCCGCCCGGATAATAATCTTCCGGATAGACGTCTTGAGCCTTAGTCTCTGGACCAAGGCTGGCTAGGGATGGGTAAACGCGATAACGTTGGGGAGCGTGTGGGAACTGAGCGTAGAAGTAAGAAAGGAGGAGGATCAAAGAGGGGATGAACACGAAAGACAAGGTGAGGCAATGATGTGAACTTGTTACGGGCATGTTGGAATGAAGAGACTGGTAAATCTCACTGGGGCACACCTTGGAGGCGTGCACGAGCGGAGCGGTCAATGGAAGTTAGAGATCGACGACACGAGACTCACCTTCTAAATAAAGAAATAAGTTCTGTCCCCGTGATAGAGCACGTGATATGAAGAACGCGTAGGCTGAGTTTGGTCGTGTTTGGCTCAACTCCTCATCTCGTCATGGTCCTCGATGGCCCTATTCTCGCCCTGTCGGACATCATGCATGGCATCGCACCTAGTCCTGATACCCCAATTCCACAAGAAGACGACGCGGAGAAGATTCATCGGGCTGAGAGTCTCACACCCGAACCTGTAGACTATGCTCAGATCGAGTTGATGCGCAAACGAGTTTTGGAACTCATAGTGTCCGGTGCTTCTAAAATGAATACCTCCTCGAGGGAGAAGGAACTTCTAGAAATGGTGTGCCTCTTTCCTTGATCAGATTTTGAATGAATTCCTAATGACTAAATAAAGGTCATTCGGCTCACTTCTGTACGCACTCCCGAGCCAGACCCGAATCAGTTGTACAGTCAGGCCAAGACGATAGAGGAGCTTTGTCGTCAGCGTGATTTCATAATGAAAGGGGTTGAAGAAGAACGGGCTCGTTGGGAGGCCGAGAGACTCGGTTTCGATCGTGTAGCGGAAGCGCTCATCGGTCGGCGTAGTCACGGTCGTGATCATCAGTCAACTTATCGCGAAGAGGTCCGTTTGTCCCTTTATTTTATGAATAATGATCACACGACCCTACTAGGAATTAGAGCGCCAAGTAGCCGCTCTGGATGCTGATAACAGAGCACTTCGTCAAAAGGTGACTCATCTCTCCCCTATATATATTCTTACCTTTTCATTCTCAGTCTCTATTTAAGCTCTCTGAACATCATATCAGGGTACAGTCAGTGGAAGCAGAACTCGCTCAGCTGAGGCCCGTGCTTCTCATGCAACCATACGCAGTCACCCATAGCATCCCTCCTTCGCACAATCACTACTGGCACTCTTCCACCCAGAAGGCTGATATCACAAGACGGATGAAGAGACGGAAGAATGGTGATGCAGATCAAGATGTTACTGAAGAAGAGCCTGACAATACTATAAGCACTCCTCGTACCAGACCAAGAGGTGATTATTACCGGCGTCGGGATACGGAGCCGTTCGGGGACAATTCAAGGCATAGAAGGCGCACACAGAAGAAGGGCAGTGCCACCCTCGCCGATGCACGTGCCGAGCACATGCTTCTCGCAGCGCGTAAGTTGGGAAGAGAACGCGCTTCGATTCTGGCCGTATCTGGCCCCGCCGCAAGCCGTGATAAAATCAAGAATGACAGCGATCAAGCCGAGCTTGCTCCCAAAACTCCTCGTAAACAGCAAACGGTACGAGTCGGCAATGGATCCAGCACTGGCGTCATCTACTTGAACAGCCCTATACCCGCATTGGCAGACACCGCGTCCGTCGAACACGTCTCATCCGACTTCTCTCCCGCACAGACGCCCCTCATTCACCGAAAGCCCGTCCGGGGTCGGGCAACTCCGGAAAGCGCTGCCCGTCCTAATCCCTTTACCCCTTTAGACTCGTTGCTCACTGCCGCGTCGACCATCTCAATGATTGAGGACGAGGATGACGACGGTGACATCATGGAGCTAGACCAGACGCCTAGCGCATCTACGAAAGGTTCCGCGCGACGATTGCCGGCGATGAGTGTTGGCAGCCCTGCACCGACGAAGCGTAGGCGGTTAGCAAGTAGCAGACCTGGCCGTTCCCTTGCGCTCTCTCTTACGACACCCGATCGCAAGGGTTCCTCTGGAGGGACCGGAAGGACGCGCTCTGCTCTAGACGTACTCGCCGATCAAGCGGCCGTGTTCAGCTCACAGGAGCACGATCGTGCACCTAGTAGGGACCAGGCCAAAGGGAAGGGGAAGGCCAAGGAACCCGACAAGCGTGACACAGACGTGGATGAGGGACCGTCACCATCACTCGCAATTGGCGACGAGTCTGGACGACAAAAACCTCATATGCCAAATCAGGCACCATCACCACGCCCGAGAGCAGCGTCACCTCAACTACGACCATCCGCTTCTACTCTATCCCCCTCCTCCCGGCCCGCTTCGGTCACAGGTCATGGTCATGACCCACCGTCGCAGGGAGCATCTGAAATACAACGATTGTCGCCTTCGCCGGAAAGAGTGCCTCCAGGTGCCGCTACGTCAACATTACCGCACCCCCTGCCTGTTGATTCGCCGCAAGGCATGGAAATCACCCCTCCCAAACACACCTCAATCAGCTGAATTTCCACGTTCCCACGAACAGACGACGGCCGTTAAAGGAGCGAACTAATAAGTGTGCGGTTTGTGTGCGATCTTGTGCAATGCTGTATCTGTTTGTAGGATTTAGAATCTTTATTTTGCCTATGTATTCGGAGGACCCAAGTGGGCATTTATGTTGGAGGGCATTTGTCTTTCATGCGCATCTAGGTGCGCTCTCTTGGTGTCGTACAGGAGAGATGCACGGATGAGAATATCCCGGGGTTACGATTTACCACGCCAAACTCTTAAGTTGGCCAGGTATGCGTTTCCCGATTGTTGCTTCATCTAACACACGTGTTACCGAACGTAGCGCAAGAAAGTTCAATTCTTTCCAAGGGCTTTAGTTGCGGCGTGGTTCGTCCCGATAGATGTATTTTTTGGTTAAATGAGTGCCCACAAATTCTTTGACCCTTCCTTATTTTTATTTCTTATTTTAAGTTGTTGTCAAATAGTGCCAAACACAGTGTACCCGCGAGACTTCATTAAACAGACGCCGTTTGTAGTTCTGCTAATCATCTAAATGCCTGTTCCTTGGGAGGCACTCATTCCTTTCGGTGAGCTTGTCGCATAGTCTATGACCTTTCATTGACAAGTGAGGACTAACCAGGTCTGGTCACCGCCATGTTCGGTGCCGCTGGCACACTGTTCAACGTCTCCAAACGGGCACAAAACCAGGGCAAGGTAAGTCAAAAGTATTCTATTTTTTTCATGTACCCCGTTTGATTCCTCCGTACTTTTGCTCCAGCCTCCGAGATATCATATCGACTCGTGGGAGGAGATGCTGATGGATAGAGACAAGCGACTCACAGGGCACGCACGGAAACAGACGGTAAGTCTCTAGCCTTTGCCTCATATTCCACGGCGTTGACTTGACCTCCGTCATAGTCCAATCCCATTGCGCCCGAGGGCTTCGAGACGAGTAGCGTCTGGTACACAGAAAGAAGACAATAGACCGTATATACACTCTCAACACGTTTTCGCATGTGATCTTCAGCTCTCCATCGCCTCTGTCAGCCATTGTCGTACCTCCTGCGTTCGTCCAAAGCTATCACCCTTCGCCTCTTTGCTGAGGAAACCATACTTTTGGCCCTCCAACTCGCGACCCAGTCTCTCCAACATCTCTCTATCCGACGTATCTTCTGCAGTCAATGAACACGACAGGATGATACCATGCTTCGAGTGTATCTTCGCCGTCTAGAATGCTATCAACTCTCACGTACGAATCTTTGTTGGATTGACTGACTACGTCGCCCCATCCGAAAGCCCGGCTGATTGAATATGTGAACTCTGGCGTCTGTCCAAAGGCCCAATCCCACTCCTGGAAAAATATTATATTCAGCGTTCAAAAGTCATAATGAAAACATGACAGCCTTTACAGGGAGTTCGGCTATGCCATCTCGGATGTACGGTATGTCTACAGCGTCTCTCGCTTCCACGTATCGTACCTGGAAAAGAAGGGGTAATTGGTCAATTGAGAGATAAGACTTTGAGACGCGGACGTACGGACTCGTCTATGCGGTACTCTTCGCGGAAGGCTCCAA
>QLPA01006144.1:0-11658 GCA_003313945.1 Lactifluus pinguis | reverse complement strand
AGACAGTGAAGACTGTAAGCCATATTCTCTTGATTAGGTGTGTCCCGCTGACCAATTGCCACCTCAAGGCTTGACAATAAACGTCATCACACCTAAGGGTGCCACACCAACATCGCAGTTTCCTGTCGTTGTCGTACGCACTATAACGGATATCCTGTGCTGTTAGAATTCACTCATGAAGGATATGTAGTGGATTTTTGGTGGCGGCTTTGAAATCGGTGGTACTGCTATGTATGTGCCATTTCTGTGAAATTAGTCTGAATCTCTCATGATATTTCCGAAAGTTACGATGGTGGGCTTCTCGTTTCCCGCTCAGTTGAAATTGGGCAGCCAGTTGTCTTCGTTAGTATGAACTACCGGTGAGTTGATTGAAATGAGACATGCGGCTGGAATAAAGGCTCACAAATTACAGTGTGTCGGGTACGTTATTCCCATCGGTTACTACGTAAAGTCGCCTGAAATTTATCTATTTGTAGCATTTGGCTTCTTGCCTGGGAAGGAAGTGAAGGAAGCGAAGATCGGCAACTTGGGTCTTCAGGATCGTGAGTCCACTTACTACAGGCGCTCATTTTGTAACACTTATCTACCTTACTTTAAAGAACGTCTCGCATTAAAATGGGTCCAGAAATATGTCTCAGCATTTGGGGGTGACCCTTCCAAAGTCACAATGTCAGTTCTATCTTATTTGCGTTTTTTTTACGCGTCTTTATTCATTTCACCAGATGGGGAGAGAGTGCAGGTGCTATCTCAGTAGCCTTGCATATGCTGGTCAACAACGGAGATCAGGAAGGCCTGTTTCGAGGCGCTATCATGCAGTCGGGTGGCCCTGTCCCCGTCGGAGATATTGAACATGGCCAGCCATATTACGATGCTCTAGTCAAGAACGCAGGCTGCAGTAGCAGCTCCGATACGCTAGACTGTCTCCGCAAAGTTCCATATAACAGGTTCAAGTATGCCATGGACATTTCGCCCAACTTTTTCGCATACCAGGTGAATGCGGATGCATAGTCGACCGTACCTTCATTGATGGAACATGCAGGGACTTGCACTTGCTTGGCTACCGCGTGTCGATGGCGATTTCTTGACCGAGCCACCTCAATATGCTGTTGTGCGTGGCCACGTTGCAGATGTACCAATAATTACAGGCATGGAATTTTCGTAAATCAAAGACGAGAAAGTGCTTATCTCATTTCAGGAAATTGTGACGACGAGGGCTCTCTGTTCTCGGTGGCGTCTACGAATGTGACGTGAGTCGTATACGCATTCGTTTCTCAGCACTAGTCCTAAATAGACCGCAGCACTACGGATCAAGTGAACGAATTCATGAGGTCATTTATGATGCCGAATGCGTCGAAAAGCGAGGTGGACTTGCTCTTGCGGTATTATCCAGACGACCCCTCGGTCGGCTGCCCCTTTAATACGGGTCGCAGGAATATGCTTGGTACGTTTAGCTTCGATCTTCTCCCGGGGTCGACTTGGATTGAGATTACTTTGACTAGGTCTTCAGTTCAAGCGAATCGCGGCAATACAAGGGGACATTACATTCCACGGTCCTCGCCGGTGGCTGTTGAAACATCACGCCAGCAAGCAGGACTCGTGGGCTTTCCGTATGTCCGAGTCCGCGTACTTAAACCTATCACTCACCCAACGTTCTTTAGTTTTCAGACGTAACAAAGATATCCCTTTCGTTGGGGCGGTGAGGGTGTCACTATATGTCTGCCACGAACAGTACTTATATCATATCTAGGCCCACGGCTCGGATATCCTGAACGCATTTGGTGATGGAGAGCTGACAGATTATTTCATCTGTTTCACTCGAAACCTTGACCCCAACTGCCAGCAGCCTATTAAGTGGCCAAAGTACCGTGACGGTTTCAATCAGATACTTGTCTTCCAGGACAGCGCAGCCGTTCCAGTGACCACAGAGAAGGATGACTATCGCGTTCGTCCTCTGGAATTCGCCGTGAATTTGTCATTACTACACCCGATCTAAGACCATGATGTCGATATACTGTGCGACGTGTTGTATTAGTATTAGTTGGACGAGGAAGCTACTACAGTAGACAATTCTTCTGCGATTGATCAACCCATACTTAGAATGTGGCAAACTAGCAACCAGATCTGCCCGATAAGATAAGCGAAGTGAGATACAAGAGCATTCGGTCGTTATGTAATCGAACTGAAGGAAACGCGTCAAGTGCCCCTTCACAGTACACCAGAAAAGCATCGTACATAACTTACAAGACACGTTGGTCCAATTGTTTTCGCGATCACTGCGTGCCGTGGTATTAGTTGATATACAGTAGTCCTCACGCGAGGTTGTATGGGGTTCCCCATCTTGTCTTAGGATGTGTTCCCAGGTGTAGGATAGTGCTATGTTGGTGAATTTTTTGTTCAGTGCGGACCGTCATTTTTTCAATTATTGGGATTGACGGGCGCTTGACCCTCGTGGCAGCTATCTGGTGCCGTCGTGTCCTTTAACCCATTTGAAGTATGGGGTGGTGGTGGTGCGTGCGTCGTTTGAGTGGATGGGCGGTCCTATCCAGCCCTTGTTTCCCCGTGCCAGGTGAGTCGTGAGAGAGTTGATTACATATTTGAAGTCTGATATAATTAAGTTACTAGTAGCCGCCAGAAGCCGGGGACGGATCTCGCGTCTATTACTGCTGCAATTGCGGCCACTTAATTTTCCCCCTTGCGGTTGCCAGAGTACAGAAACTTAATAACGCCAAACATTCCGTGTGAACCAGAGCCGAAGGTAGTCTGTTACTGCTAATGCTTGTGATCTCCCCTCCACTCAAATCAGTTAAGTCTCCGCTGAGCTTCTCGCAAATCTTTGCAGGTGGTTCATTACTGCGAAACAGATACTGTTAATAGGTTTGACCTAGAACAGTTGAAAGCCTGTTCCGAGGGCTGCTACAATAGGCATTTTTTGGGGGGATGATCTGCGCATATTCAGTACCTGATAACGTTTTAAGAAGATCCTTCCCCGTTATTGGTAAAGGTTCACACTCCAACACATCGTACATCTTGGTTCAGCTGTGGACCACCTGATTGAACTCGTTCACGTTTCTTGTGCGCGACTTGCTCGAGAGGCCCGCGCCGGATCCCAGGTTGACTTTCGTGGGTGCATTCTATTCATTCAGATCAAACTTACCCTTCCGATAGGAAGTTTTTAGGAACAGTTGACGCGCCACCCAAATGCCCAATGGAAACATAAAGCAACGGCGGGGTCTCTCAGGGTAAAACCTCTCCCCCGTCAAGGCTTTCACTGGGTGCTTGCTTCCCATGAAGATAACTCCCTTCATCTTAGCCTCCTTTGCAGGCCAGGCGTTCTTTGCCTTCGCCATTTCATTCAAGCCGTTTGTTGTACAAGACCAAACGACTATCATCGCTGGAACTGGGTTCTGCGATGACGGTGATGAAGATCCACGAGCATATATCGATGGTGGAACCTTTATCGGGAAGTGCCATCATGCTAGTAATACAGCCCGATTCTTGGGCATACCATATGCGAAGCCTCCGTAGGTCTCGCCTATCTACTACTTATTGAGCAGCCGTTTACATGTCGTTAGCACGTCCGACCTGCGTCTGCGGCTACCGCAACCCCTTGATCCCTATGAAGGCATCTACCCAGTCAAGGAGTTTGGGTCGTCCTGCCCACAGCAACGTCTGGACCTACCTCCAGACTTGGATTCACCACTGGAAAAGCTTATCAACAAGACTGTAGGTAGACTGTACGAAGATATTACTCCAGACAGTGAAGACTGTAAGGCATATTCTCTTAATTAGGTGTGTCCCGCTGACCAATTGCCACCTCAAGGCTTGACAATAAATGTAATCACACCTAAGGGTGCCACACCAACATCCCAGTTTCCTGTCGTTGTCGTACGCACTATAACGGATATCCTGTGCTGTTAGAATTCACTCATGAAGGATATGGTTTAGTGGATTTTTGGTGGCGGCTTCGAAATCGGAGGTACTGCTATGTACGTGCCATTTCCGTGAAACTAGTCTCATGATATTGATATTTCCGAAAGTTATGACGGTGGGGTTCTCGTTGGTCGCTCCGTTGAAATTGGGCAGCCAATTGTTTTCGTCAGTATGAACTACCGGTGAGTTGATTGCTGCGAAAAATGTGGTTGGAATAAAGGCTCACAAGTTACAGTGTGTCGGGTGCGTTATACCCATCTGTTAGGTCGCCTGAAATTTATCTGTTTGTAGCGCTTGGCTTCTTGGCTGGGAAAGAAGTGAAGGAAGCGAAGATCGGCAATTTGGGTCTTCAGGATCGTGAGTCCACTTACTACGGGCACTCATTTTGTAACACTTATCTACTTTACTTTAAAGAGCGTCTCGCATTAATATGGGTCCAAAAACATGTCTCAGCATTTGGGGGTGACCCTTCCAAAGTCACAATGTCAGTTCTATCTTATTTGCGTTTTTTTACGCGTCTTTATTCATTTCACCAGATGGGGAGAGAGTGCAGGTGCTATCTCAGTAGCCTTGCACATGCTGGTCAACAACGGAAGTCAGGAGGGCCTGTTTCGAGGCGCTATCATGCAGTCGGGTGGCCCTGTCCCCGTCGGAGATATTGAACATGGCCAGCCATATTACGATGCTCTAGTCAAGAACGCAGGCTGCGGTAGCAGCTCCGATACGCTAGACTGTCTCCGCAAAGTTCCATATAGCACGTTTAAGTATGCTATGGATAATTCGCCCAACTTTTTCGCATACCAGGTGAAAGCGGATGCATCTCCGACCGCATCTTCATTCATTGAATCTGCAGGGACTTGCACTTAGCTGGCTACCGCGTGTTGATGGCGTTTTCTTGACCGAGCCACCTCAACATGCGGTTGTGCGTGGCCACGTTGCCGATGTACCAATGATTACAGGCGTGGGATTCTCGTAAATTAAAGACGAGAAAGTGCTTATCTCATTTTAGGAAATTGTGACGACGAGGGTTCTCTGTTCTCGGTGGCGTCTGCGAATGTGACGTGAGTCGTATATGCATTCGTTTCTCAGCATTGGTCCTAAACAGACTGCAGCACTACAGATGAAGTGAAAGAATTCCTGAGGTCATTTATGATGCCGAATGCGTCGAAAATCGAGGTGGACTGGCTCTTACAGCATTATCCAGACGACCCCTCGCTCGGCTGCCCCTTTGATACGGGTCTCAGGAATATACTTGGTACGTTTTGCTGACTTCGATCACCTCCTGGTCGACTTAGTTAGATTACTTTGACCAGGACCAGGTCTTCAGTTCAAACGAATCGCAGCAATACAAGGGGACATTGTATTCCACGGTCCTCGCCGGTTACTGTTGAAATATCAGGCCGGCAAGCAGAGGTCCTGGGCTTTCCGTATGTCCGAGTCCGCGTACTCAAACCTATCACTCACACAACGTTCTTCAGTTAACAAACGTTTCAAAAGTTTCCCTTTCATTGGCGCGGTGAGGCTGTCACTATATATCTGCCATGAACAGAACTCAAGTATAGTATATCATAACTAGGCCCACGGCACAGATATCCTAAACGCATTTAACCCACTTGGTGAGGGTGAAGGAGAGCTGACAGATTATTTCATCTGTTTCACTCGAAACCTCGACCCCAACTGCGTGCCAATGGAGCAGAAACCGTGGCCACAATACGATTTAAAGGATCCCAAATTAATTGTCTTCAAGCACGACATATTCGACAGTCCAGTAGTGAAACTAGGCAGTGATGACTACCGCATTCCTGCTCTGGAATTCGCCGTGAATTTGTCATTAAAACACCCAATCTAAAAAGGTCATGATCTCTGTATCTGTGCGACATGTTGTATTATTAGTATTAGTAACCAGCGCCTTTAGTTAGCTTGATGTCGTGACCGAGTGCGTCTTTGTTCTTTGTAAACATGCTGCACTATATAAATACTGATTCTAAAAATAAATAAATTAGTAGTGTTAGTTGGACAGGGAAGCTGCTGCCGTAGATAGTTCTTCTTGGTGATTGATTTATGTGGCTGCAGTGGCAAACTATCAAACAGTCTGTTCGGCCTTATTTAACCAAACTGAGGCGAACGCGTCAAGTGCCCTTTTATACCAGAGCCAGAGAAGCATCGTACATAAACTTACATAAAGCGTTGGTCCGATTATTTCCATAATCGCCGAGTCACTGCATGCTGCGACTCAGATATTAATGCTCATACAATACTCCTCACGCGAGACTTACGTCGGGGACATTCCTCCTGCAGTTTCAGAAGTTTGGCTGGACAATCTTTTCTAGCTGTGTCAATAAATTACGGAGGTAATAGCTATTATCCCATAGATACATTGTAGTCCCCCATAGTTCTAGCCTGCGTGGGCCCTAAGGCCTAAGGCCCGGTGTCATGTCGTCGTTAAGGGATGGAAAGAGACGTTCACTTACCCGACCCACGGCCAAAGCTTGTGACTACAACTACTTAGAAAACTTCCCGAGAACAGGCCTACGAAATATATGCATACTTGTTGGTACTAGAAAGAACTAAACATGTAGATTGAACAAGGTAATTTGGTCGAAATTGATGCACGACTGATGAATGACTTTGTTGCTAACACGAGCAATTAACTTGGACTAAGGGCATATGAAAGAGAGCCAAAGGTGAGATGCGACAAAACATGATGAAAGGGTTATGAGATGACGCGGCGGATTGGGGAGTCAGTCATCGTCCGAACTCTGGTCCTGAAGGAACGCCATGATACTACGCCGCGCGTTGTTCTGACTCACTCAGCACGTGGTTGAGTAAAGGTGAAGCTAATACTTACCACCTTTGGCGGCTCGCGATCAGATGCACTAGCACTCGAGGAACTCGAGGAGTCATTGGCATCACTGGCCTCATCGATATCCCCCTTGGGTACGCGTTTCCTTGGACTCTCGGTCTTGAACGGTTTCCCGGATACGATAGCCCTCTCAAACTTCTGCACGTCGTCTGAGGAAGAGCTAGCGTCAATACCGTCGCACCTCCCGGGTGTACTTGCATAGGACAAACGGACCTAGTTCTTGTGCTAGTTCACGCCGAGCACGGATCTCGCGTGCTTGGTCCAAGCTCAGACGCCCCACCATACCGAGGTCACCGAGTATCTTTCGGATGTGCGCAATCTGTGCACTAGCGTCGAGGCCGTTGAGCTCTCGCGACCATTGTTTTCGCACGCCGCAAGCTACAACGAGGGACTTAGGAAGCTAAGTAAGAGGGGAGTACATGCTCTGAGAGTAGAGAGTGGAAACCTTCAGGCGCTTGACAGTTTCCTCATCTTTAGAGAGGATCTGAGAAGATTGCCTGGAGCGCTTTGATTTCGCTTCTGGTTTCACAATTTCCGAGGTCTGAAAGTAAATGATATGTGAGACCGGGGCGTGGCGATGAGTTAGGAGAAAGCTAAAACCTTGGATTTCCCTCGACCTTTCTTGACGGGGGGTTCATCTACTAATGATGACATCTCCGAGTCACTCTTCGTCAGAGCCAGGTGGTTAACGTTTTGAGCTGCCTCGCAAAACTGTCTATCTGCACCTTTCTGTCTGAGATGCTGTGGGGTGACGAGGCCGTCCTCAGTTTCTTGTCAGAACCTTCCGCATCCGAATCGCTCTAGCAGAGAAGCTCAAGAGGGCGCACAATAAGGTGTATCAGAAGCCTCAGACCTGGATCATTGATGGGGCAGATTTGCGCTTGCGTTTTGGTCCCGAGAGTGCCGTCTTGCTCGGTGGAGAAGCATGTTTTCCAGCTGTAGAGGACTTTACTTTCGGTTTTGAGCGGACAGAGCCAGTCCCCTGCACAGATCAGTGAGTGTGTGAATGAGACTCGATGTCATCTTTGCACTGTACTTGGCCGGTCTCTCTCCTTGGGTCTAATTTCATTTTGCGTTGCGAAGTGGATGGCCTTGATTCACCCTCAGGCTCAGAGTCCGTGATAGTTTCCTGGAGAAGAAAGTGAGAATAAATCAAAGTATAAACGAAGCATTACGTTGCGTACCTTTGACTTGACCGACTTAGACGCCGATGAACGCACACACTCCCCATCCTTGGGTTTCGAATCAAGTTTATTCTTTTTTCCGTCTCGAGGTTGGTTCGACCCTTCGCGGTGCTGAGGATGAGCAGCCGAATCACTTTCATCTATCTCTCCGGGATTAAAAGAGTAAAGGAGACACACCAAGGCGTCTTGGATTATGCGTTTTACGAGCACTTTTTGCGAATTCAGCGACCCACTGGGCAGTTCTAGCTCGTTTTCGACCTTAGAGCGTATGAGTCGCGGTGTCAAAGAGCTAATTTGCGGTTGGACACGATTTACCGAGAAAAAAAAGGATTTGAAAAGGACGCACCTAAGAGAGTCATCCTCTCTGGATTTTGAGATGATAGAAAACACAAGTTGGGTTATTTGTCCTTCTGTCGGCTGACTCGGTGCGCTCGGCATTTGCTTGAGACGCGAAGTTAGGCAAAGATTACATAATACTTATTCTTAGATCACGCCACGATAGTATGACATCAATATACACAAACAACGTTGAATTTCTTTATTTTAATAGATTATCTACTGATTACTGATTTTACGCGAGGGCGCGGCGACGAACAGGAGGACGCGTCCGTTTGCGCTTCTTGCCATGTTCAAATGCGTTAGCGCTTTTTAGGTCTCGACCAAGAGGGTCTTCCTTCTTCACTTGATAGATGCGCACCTGTAAGCATGGTGATATTTAATTACAAACTTTTTTAAAAATTATGCAAGGCAGCTTACAATCCAGTTCTCGGAAGTGAATGCTTCGTCTGCGCATTGGTCAGTAAAATTGACTACAGCGCGGCCAGGCAAGATCACACTCACCTAGATAGTCTAGCGTAGGGCCCGGGCTGGGGATCATCTGTCCACGAACACGATCCTGCGCTGGCCCACCACCGAACAGTTCTGAAAAGCTGAAAGCAAAAGGTCATTATCACTGCCCCAAAAGGTAAAACATGTCACCAACGCACCGGTAGTATGACATCTTATACATTAGACTATTTCTCATCGCAGGTGATGCTTGGTCATCAACGCGGTATTCACCCTGAGGTGTAAAGTACCACGGCTCCTGGATTTCATCGGGCCAAATACCCTGTGATATGCGTACCATCCATAGGAACTTGTTGATGTCGTCACCAGAATAGCCAAGCACGCCACCAAAGATGACAAGCACGTAGTCAACATCGTGCTTGCGCAAGATGGGGTAAGCAACTTCCTCGGGGCTGGACATGGCCTTGCCCACGGTCGCGATATGAGCTACAAGAATGTTTCATTCCTCGCGATGAATTGCGTACGCGAACACTTACTGTTGTTCCACGTGTTATTGTCGACAAGCGTTGGACGGTCCGCCATACCAGCAATCTGATATCCATAGTCCCACCAGCTCATAACAACTGCGTCCTTTGGTGTATTTTGGCGAAGCCAATAATACGCCTCACGAAAATCGTCAATGAGATGCAGACCGTCATTGGTGTGAGATGAGAGCACGACGCTTGGTGACGAGTACGCATTCGACGTTACCCACGTGCAGTGCACAACAAAGAACACCAACATTCCCAGCGCGTTCAGAATCACGGCTCCACGAGTGTCGAGCCCAATTATCCCGCGTCGTGCTGGCTTAGATTTTTTGTTCACGGAGGAACCTGGTGCCACCACATCCGCTATGAGGTCCGCCACGAATGTGCTAGACGGGGCAGGCACAGCCGATTTGTCCTTCTTCGCCGCGTCCACCTTATCAACTTCTGGCGCTTCCGCCTCCGTGGGGTCGATAAACGTATCAAAAACGCTAGACAGCGCGACTGCCGCCGATACACAGACAATCGGGGTGAGCGTGAGCATCAGCCGCACCATCACACCTGCAAAGTAACTGGCAACCAGTGCATAGATGATCACGAATACGTGCTCGTCACGCAGCTCCTTGAAGCATAGAACGACGCCGGCCGGGAAGAGGAATATAAGGAAATGAAGGTCCATGAAGAAGGACGGCCATGCAGTGGGCTGGTGCTCGGAAACAGAGGCGATGATGGGAATATACCTAAATAAAGACATCAGAGGCAAACCTCTGGACGGAAAAAATCCACTGACTTTTTTGCATAGCCAGTATCCCACAAGGAATAGAATCGTCCCGTCCACGGTGCAATCCATCCCTTGTACGTCAGACCAATGATTGCAAATGTACCGAGAAGGCCGGCTGCGATTATGGACACCACTGAGAGCTGTTGGAAATGCTTTGATGACACATGAGACCGTACGAGCTCTACAAATGCAACAATCTGCAGAAGGCCAAAGACACCTGGATATCACGGCGATCGATGAGTGCGAAGCTTCAAGGATGGCTTCTGGGCATACCTAGAGCACCCATATGTTCGCTGGTCCGGATAGGTTGAAATCCAACAAATGGCACTTGCATGCTCGCGAGTGTGCCGATTGCGTACCATGAGGAATAGCCTACATAAAGGCGATTTGTGAAACGACCCATTAATGTGAGGGTAAGTGCATGCAACGGGATCATGTTCGTGATGAACGCGTAACCACCTGTGAAATGATGATAAGTTGAGTCTCAAGAGGGTCATTTAGAAACTTTACCCCAGGCCGCAACCATATAGAAATAAAAAAGAGCCGCAAGGGCGCCATAAAGCGCACTTCCCTGTTTCATGGCTTTGATCCAAAGGTAAAACGTGAACATGAGGAGAAAGATAGCAATAGCCTCGTTGTCATATGATCCTGCAACGGAACGCGAGATGTAGCCGGGAACGATACCGATGAAGGCGGCAGCCAGGAGGCCGGCACTCTCATCTTTCATCTCTTTTGCGAACCTATATCAAGAAAGGTAAACAACAGAAGGAGAGCAAGTGGATAACATACATGTAGGTTGCCCAGGCTGTGAGGGCGCTGAAGCCCGGAGCAAGAAGTACACAGATATTCCGTATGTCGACAGGAAGGTGGAGAGCATGCAGAACGTTGTAGATGACGCCGCTCGTTGCCATAAGGCCGGGATATATCGTACCACCGACAACACGGCCTAACGGATACCATGCCGTGGGGTCGAACCAATTCCAGAATTCCTGGCTATTTGTCAACCAGATAACTCGGGATGGAAGAGCAAGGCAACATACATAAAACCCTTGATAAGCAAGTACCCTCGTTGCGCGACTGACTTGCTTTCAGAACAATGTGATACAGTGATCAAATGAGGACATACTAGTTGAACCATGGGTCACTAGAAAAGACAGGTCGGCTACAGTCTGAAAAGGCGGGAAGACTGACTTACAATTCATGTATAATACTTTCAAAGTTGATGACGGCAAATAGACGGGATGCGATGGCAGCACCAGAAATAAAGACAAAGGCGACGATCCGGATAAGCGAAGCGGTATTCGCTACGGTCGCAGGAGAAACATTAGTAGGGAGCGGGTAGGCCTTTGACATGGCCGTTAGGTTTGTTGGGGGTAGATATCACGTCCCGACGTGGTGGGCTAATAATAACGCTAAGACGTGGAAGGGCGAGTTGACAACCAAGTTAAGACGTGCCGACGTCGACGTGTCAATAGATTACGTCAGCGATCTGTGAACACTGCTAAACGCTGGCCTCTACTGTATGAAAGATCTAAAGCCAACGCTCCCTTCCATCCTTTGATTAGACATCTCAACCCGATCTCTTTTCTT